>JARSSU010010593.1:0-42863 GCA_029619165.1 Eurosta solidaginis
TATTAGTATACTAGAAGACCCGGCAGACGTTGTTCTGACCTAAATTTGGCCTATATTCATACATATTAATAAGCTTTTTCCGTCTGACTCTGCCCTCCCCCCCTCTTCACTTTTTCCTAATCCTTTTATTCACTCCTCCCTCCGTCTTTTCGCTTCATCTATCTCCATCTTCGTCTCATTCTATCTCTTTCTCAATCTCCTCTCTTTTCTCTTCTCTCAATTCCTTCTCAATCTTCTGGTATGTGTTTTATTCCAGTCCCAGTCCCACTCTGAGTCTCAGTCCCAGTTTCACTCCGAGTCTCAATCCCAGGCCTAGTCCTAATCCCAGTCCCAGTCCGTCTCTAGATAATATATTCATCATCATCATCATCATCCTCCTCAACTCCTATTGGAGCATAGGGCCTCGACCACCGACTTAAATCTTATTCTGTTAGGTGCAGTTCTTGTGATGTCATTCCACGTATATCCTGCGTCTTCGAGTTCTATATCCACAGTTCTGCGCCAAGCTTTCGCAGGTGCACCAGGTCGTCGGCTTCCTTGTGGATTCCATCGCAATGCTTGTCTGGCTATATTTACTGGAGGTCTTCTGAGAGTGTGACCAATCCACGACCATTTACGCTTGGTTATTTCTGTGGCAGCCTTAGGGTGATTTGTTTCTAGACCATAAGTCGTCATTTGAAATTCTTTCCGGCCATCGATTTTCAGGATTCGGCGCAGACATTTATTAATAAAAACTGTAGACGTTTCTGAATTGAAGTTGAGCTTTTCCACGTCTCGCAAGCATAAAACAGTACTGATTTAACATTCGAATTAAACAGTCGAAGCTTCGTTTTTGAAGATAGTTGGCTGGACCTCCACACGTTTGCCAGTTACCAAAACCATTCTTGCTTTGTTTATGCGAGACTGAACGTCCTCATCTGCACCGCTCTTATTCGAGACAATACAACCAAGATAAACACGGACTCTACACCTTCGATTTCATTTTCGTCAACCGTAAGCATCAATGGCCTTGATGAAATACTATCAGCCGCATCTTATGACTTTGGTTTTCGCTGTATTGATGCTAGTCCGGCCTCTCTTGCATGTGTGTTGACAGCTTCTAAATTGTGTGAAGGTCAGTACTCTGTGGCTTAGCAGACATCGTCTGCATATTCTAAATCCCCTAACAGAGCGGCGAGAGTATGCATCCCTGTCGCACCCGCTTTTAATTTCGAAGGGTTCTGAGAGGCACCCATCGTGACTGACCCGGCACTTAAATTCGGTTCAGCTGCGGTATCTGGATCTGCTATGAGGTATTCAGCATATATGTCATCAGTTCCTGGTGCTTTGCCCTTTTTTAAGGACTTGATTGCTGAAATTATTTCATTTTTCATAGGGGGCGCGCTGTTTACCCCATGGAAGTGGGGTTGGTTGTTGTAGTTTGCAGCAATAGTGTTGGAATTTAAGGTCGCTTCACCTACAGGATTATTTAATACTTTCTTGAAGTGTTCCACCCATACACTCATTTGTTGTTCGCTTTCAGTAATAAGATTTCCGTTTAAGTCTTTTACTGGAATTTTGACCACTCCTGTATTTTCCGGTGAGTTCCCCTACTATCTCATAGAGTTCCCTCATATTATTTAATCTGGCTGCCGCTTCAGTTCGACTTGTTAATGTGTCAGCCCATTCCCTCTTGTCTTTTCTAGCATACTTCTTAATTAGCTTGCATTTTTCTTTATACCTTGCGGATAACTGCCTTGCTTCCTCCGTGTCATTGTTGTTCGTCCGTCTGAGAAGTGATTCTTTAATTTTCCGCCGCTGTTCAATAAGTGTCCACGTATTATTTGTTAGCCATACTTTCTTTGCTTTGTTTTTGTGTCCAAGGATACTGCTACCAAGTTCTTGGTAGATATTATTAACGGAGTCTAGCCTGTCACCTGTACTACCACTCATGTTTACCTGTTCAACACTTTCGCGTACTGCGGCATTAAAGCATTTTGATATTCTTCATGCTTTAGTTTCTCAATATCCATTTTCTTGCTCATTTTTGAAGGTTTTTCTGTACTGCGGCTACCTTAAATCTGAAACTACCAGCTACAAGGTAGTGATCGCTACCAATATCTGCTCCTCTTTTAACGCGCACATCTAGCAAGGATGACCTCCGTCTGCTGTTTATTAGTACGTGATCAATTTGGTTATTAGTGCGTTGATCCGGAGACGTCCATGTTGTTTTGTGGACTAATTTATGTGGGAATAAGCTTCCACCGATCACCAGACCGTTTTCACAACAAATTCTATAAGCCTACTACCATTGTCATTCCGGGTACCAGGGCTATGTTTACCCATGTATATATCTAGACCATCATTGTCAGATCCAACTTTAGAATTAAAGTCGCCCAGAATAACACATATGTCCCCATTGATTAACGTGTGAATTTACGCAGCTGTTGAGCGTATCGAAAAATTCGTTTTTGATTTCGTCATTTTGGCTTTCTGTTGGTCCATAAACATTGATGATGACTAGTTTCCTTGCTCTAGTGCGGAGTTTAAGTATAATAATTCTGGAGCTTATCGGCACCCATTCAATGATACTTTTCGCTATTGGACTTGTTATTAAAAAACTACGCCGCTGGTGTGACTCTCTCCTTCATTTCGGCCCGAGTATAGGAACGTTGTTCCTTGGTCATTTATTCGGCCATATCCTGTCCATCTGCACTCTTGTATGGCTAATATGTCTATTTTGTATTGCTGCATTTCCTCCGTAGCTGTTGAAGCTTACCACTCTCATAGAGAGTTCGTACATTCCATGTACATATTTGTGTTTTATGCTTCATGCCGATTCTGTGATGTTGGTTACTTTCAGGAATATGATCTTGGTCGGTCGTTTCAGTTTCATTCATCCTAATATTAAAGCGTGAATTTGGCACCTCCACATCCGATGTGCCAGCTGCCGAAGCAGAGGGATTGTGTCGCAAATGCTGGTTACCCCGTGGGAGAATAGTTTCCGTTATCGTTTTGATCCATGCTAGAATATTATTTAAATTTCAATCAGCGAGTGATGAGTTCACAGATTGCTCGAAGCAGGCCGCTCCTTACATGGAGAACAGACGCCCACCTGCTGGCTACTCGGCTCCCAAAGAGGCGACAGGATTTTGTACTTTGGTTTATTAACGAAGTGTCCTTCTTCGGCCTGTGTGGTCCGCGGAGATATTTGATTTCTCTCCTACCACCCATATCTGGGAGGCATTCCCCTATCCGCCACCTGGGGACGCGCCCTCTAGGGATTTCAGGCCCCCCGTTACTCTGTACTAAAGCACTCAACAAGCTTTCATTTGTTATCCATATTGTATAAACACTGTCTACGCATTCACTGGCCCACGTTTTTGGCCTATATCTCGAGACCCTGTCCGTCGATCGCAACCAAACCTATGTAGTAACCACCGCGTGAGGTTTACGCAACCTGTGTGAAAGTTTGAACAAAATCGACCGACGCATCTCTTCAAACAGCGGCGACCAACTAACACACATTTTAGCCTTTCGTTTTATATATGGGGTATTCCATCCCATTTCGACCAATTTTGAACCCGACCCCTTTAGAATTAGCTGAAAGTTTTTCTTCTTTTTCTAGCTTACGAAAAACGTTTTTCAGAAGTTTTTCAAATTTTTTCATCCAACTCAAAAAAAGTTATGAATTTAAAAAAAAACACCGTTTTTGTTTTCAAAATGCTATAACTTTTTCAAAAATTGACCGTTTGGGATCTTTTTTTTTAAATTGTTTTTAAATGTACTTTTCGGAAAAAATCCAAAAAAATTTTTAAGTTTTTTTTTGTAATTTTTCAGTTTTTCGAGATTTTTGGAATTTCGCCATATTTTTTTTTCTCACAAAAAAACTTCAATCAATTCTGCAATCATCCCCACTAACCCCGGAGTGGGCTGATAATTTTTTTTTATTTAATTGAAAAAAAAACTTAAAATTTTTTTTGGTATTTTTTCCGAAAAGTACATTTAAAAACATATAAAAAAAAATGATCCCAAACGGTCAGTTTTTGAAATAATTATAGCATTTTGAAAAAACACCGTTTTCCAACTCAAAATAAGTTTTAAATATTTTGAAAAAAACGGTGTTTTTTTTTCAAAATTCTATAACTTTTTCAAAAATTGAACGTTTGGGATCATTTTTTTTTAAATATGTTTTTAAATGTACTTTTCGGAAAAAATACAAAAAAAATTTTAAAGTTTTTTTCTTTTCAATTAAATAAAAAAAATAAATTCTCGGCCCACTCCGGGATTAGTGGGGATGATTGCAGAATTGATTGAAGTTTTTATGAGAAAAAAGGGCGATATTCGAAAAATCTCGAAAAAGTGAAAAATTACAAAAAAAAACTTTAACATTTTTTTTGAATTTTTTCCGAAAAGTACATTTAAAAACAAATTTAAACCAAACGGTCAATTTTTGAAAAAGTTATAGCATTTTGAAAACAAAAACGGTGTTTTTTAAAAATTCATAACTTTTTTGAGTTGGATGAAAAATTTGAAAAACTTCTGAAAAACGTCTTTGGTAAGCTAGAAAAGAAGAAAAACTTTCAGCCAATTCTAAGGGGTCGGGTTCAAAATTGGTCGAAATGGGATGGTAGACCCCATATATAGATTTTTATTTTCACACTTCACTATAATATTAAAACGAAATGCAGATTTTCGTTGCTTTTGAAATTCGGCTTAAAAATTGCACATGGAACAACTAAAGACTCTCTATTTTTTATTGATAAGCAGGTTGTTTAATTAAACACCAAGCAATTACACGGAAGTATATCCGCACCACCTGAAAATATAGTGCCACTGCGTATACGTAACATTTTAATATACGTATAAACAAATAAAAAAATGCAATAAAATAATATTGCGACTATAAACTGAGATATAACCTAACTTATATTTTAAGTTAGATCAAACTACACACGGGGTTGAAAACAAATTCAAAATCGGTTCAGTAGTTTAGGAGTCCATTGGCCTCAAACATGTGACACGTGTTTTTTATATATTAAGAAGATAGATAGTGATATGGGTGAAAAAAAAGATTGTACGCCTAAGGAACAAATTTTATCTTCTTATAATTCTCTTATTTAGACTATGTAATAGTGGTTTTACAGTTGTTTACGGATTGATCTTCAAACGGTAAAATACGGGATGTTTAATTATACTTTAAAGGAATAATGAAGAACATCTGTTTAAGTTACCTTTTAAATCTTCATTTCATTCGTTGAAATTCTAGCCATTAAGGAAAGCTATTAGTATTGCAATAAATAACAATATTTCTTCCAATGAGTCGTTCCAAAGGCAGTCGTTCTATGTACCGGAGCGACTCGGATTTTCCGACCAAGGACTGTCATTTCAGTGTGACCCCCATTTATTGTTTCGTCCCCTCCCACAAATTGTCATCCTCCCAGCAGCTCCTTGCAGCAGGACTGCTACATATTCTCTACTACGGAAGGTATCGAACCCAATCCGGGTCCGTCTCCTGACCCGGTCCTGAGAAATGGTTTTGCTGCATTGCCAGAAAAGAATCATTTTAGGCGGTCATACTCTGTTCAGTGTGTCTGTGCAAGGATGGTTCGCATCGGACAGGTGTTCTGGGCTTGATCCCAAAACCCGCGTCCACGTAACTTTTATAAATCTTGGTGGCTCCTTCTGCACACGCCCAAGGGCGTCCGTAGTCTACGCCTAAGCGTATCCCACTACCTCAGCAGCTTCGCTGCTCAGCAAGCCACAACACACGCCCAAGGCGTCCCGTAGTCTACGCCTAAGCGTATCCCCACTACCTTCCAGCAGCTTTCGCTGCTCAGCAAGCCACAACAAGTACCCGCTGTGCTCGCGCCCCACGGCGCCAACAACTCAACGCTGATACCACTCATACATACACCTTCGTAGTAGAGCTGGTAGCAATGCTGAGCATCAGCCCCTGCCCCCGTCTTCTTCTCTTTTCTGGCAGCAACTCGTTGCAGGTCAGGGAACAGACTCTTAGTCCCTGCCTCGTTGCACCGTTTGCCAGCACAGAATATATAGGTTTGCGACATCGCTTAATGCAGCTCTGCCTTGGGTGGTGCCACTTTCCTAGATGCTCTGGTCTCCAGCGACGGCAACCCTCGACGGGTTTCATCGCGCCATGCTGCCAGTCGCAAACCAAATCATCGGGTACCCCAATGCTTGCCAAGGGCGCCCAGTCCCAAGGCCACAACAGCAATTGCGTCCTGGCCTTCCACAACCTAGGCGTAGTCACCCCTCACTTAACCCTAGAGTGACGGCGTCACCCCTCATGCAACTTCAGAATTCTGCAGTCAACTGTAATGGACTAATGGGCAGATTACGAGATAGTCGATTTCATGAAGCGGCACAACATCCGCATTGCTGCGATTCAAGAGACTAAACTCAACAGCAAGATCTGCATGCAGACCTCTTGTTAAATCCACAGAAAGACCGACGAGAGCGGAAATGGAGGCGGCCTCGCGTTATTATACACCACTCTGGCAATATCATATATTTGATCCTGGCATTGACGCAGTGACAATGTCTTAGAACGTCAAGGCCTATCTGTCCGGTCAGGCGATGCAAATCTAAGAAATCATCAACATCTACATCCTTCCTGTCACCTGTTGCCCCAGTGGATACCACCCTAATATCGAGGCCTTACTCACTGGCAACAATCGCATTATCTTAGGCGATTTCAATGCCCATCACGACCTATGGCATTCAAACTGCGGGCGGACAGTAGGGGTGAGATGTTGGCGGATCAAATAGACGAAACGACGTTCTGCACAATAAACGGATACGTATGGTAGGAAGCTGTCATAGCTCGCCAGATATCTCAATCGTGAGCGCAGACTCGTAAAACTGCGTCAACTGGCAGCCGATGGTAACATTGGCATCCGACCACCTGCCCATACTTATTTCGTTCGAGCGTACCGCCGACTTCATCGTCACCGAAAAACGCACTTTCATAACTTCAAAAAAGGAAAGTGGGGAAGAATATAAATCTGCAACATGACAGCAGCTTTGCTGCCCTCCCTATGCCCCGAAAAATTTAATTAAAAGAGATATTTATAATAAATGGTATTCTAGTTTTATTGATTATTCAATTGATCATCCAAATCTTTTTGCGTCACTTTTTCTTGAGTGGAATAATTCCCTATGGTGTAAAAATTTATGTTTTTCTACAACTGACATTAAAAGGCTTAATCGAATATTGACGGGTCATACTTATGACAGGCTTATTTACACAAAATTAAGGTGTATAATTCATCACTGTGCAGTTGTGTGGAAATTGACAATTATATTCATAGAACTTTTTATTGCAGTCATTATTCTCAGTTAAGAGCTAATTTTAAAATTTTCACAAATCATATTGATTTTAAATCTATATTTCAATCTAAGGACATTACCAAGATCACTCAGCTTTTACGTTTTTATGAAGTATCTAATATTAAATTTTAATATTCTTTAATATTCGTCATTCAATTATTTAAAAAATTTTGTATTCTTTTTAAGCAGCCACTTATTTAACTTTTGCTATTGTTTTATATTTAAATTGTTTGATTTGTTTTATACCGATACCTCTTTTTTTTTGGATGTTAAGAGGATATAAGTTTTTTGTTGGAGAGATTATAACATTTGTACTCGGATTTCATTACCTACAATTACTTGGATTAATGGAATACATAAATATATACTTGGATTCGTTTATCTACAATTACTTGGAATTGAATACAACATTCTTGGAATTCATTTGGTTTATGGAGACTTAGTTTCTCTGCCATTGATTTAAAGTTCAAAAAAAAACTTATGATATCTGTAGGAAGTTATGACCTGGGGCTCGTTTCACAAAAATACAACATGTCTTGATTCATTTCCAGCGGAAACCTTTCTTACGGTTGTACACTTCCATATTGTTGTAGTTCTGTTACAATAACAATCTGGGATTCGTGCGCTTAATTGACGGGTTTGTGAATTTCCTTCGAAAACAAAAAAGAAACTGCCTAGCTACTAGACAAATTTATCCGCCCACGGATCTTGTTTACAGCATGATTAGTAACAGTTCGGAGGTATCAGTTCGAAACTGTCACTTTCCGTAACTGTCTCAATTAGTTTTTCCAAATCAGAGCTTATCTACATATTTTGATTTTATTTTATTTTTGTATTTATTATTATTTTTGTATCTACAGAACCGCTACACAATCCCTCGAATCAAGTGGGTGTTTTAGTCCCTTCTTACGACAGGCGTGCCTGCTGCGGCTATATTTAAGCCCCTCTAACCCGCTGTTGTTGTTGTTGTAGCGATAAGGTTACTCCCCGAAGGTTTTGGGGAGTGTTATCGATGTGTTTGGTCCTTTGCCGGATACAATCCGGTACGCTCCGGTAACACAGCACGATTAAGGTGCTAGCCCGACCATCTCGGGAACAATTTATATGGCCATATTAAACCTTCTGGCCATCCCTCCATCGCTACCCCCAAGTTCCATGAGGAGCTTGGGGTCACCAGAGCTTCGTCTGTTAGTGAAACGTCGCTCGAAAGTGAAGTTGACAATTGGGTTGGTAAAGCTATATATTGCACTACACAACCCCTTGAATCCCCCTCCTAACCCGCTAAAGGTGTTTTTTGATTTTCAATCATATACAAAATAAACCTATATGAAAGAAAGTTTAAAACACCATTTGGAACAATAATATTCAAAATTCAATATGAGTTTAAAGATACCTACAATTTCTCCTTTCTATACTAGATATAATCAATTGGGCTACAAAACAATATACTCCAAAAGTTTCAATAACAAACTTCACGGACATTTTTTCTTAAGTTATCGAAAAAATTAAGCATTTAATTGACGAAATTTGATAAAAATGTTGTGTCCTTTGTTGTTGTATGCACTTTAGCTATGGTATTACATTTTTGTCTAATAACGAATTTTTTTTCTAGCCGCGAAATCAGGTTAGAGTCTACATCGAAGGACCAGCAATCAACAATTACTTACAGTCCTGTCAGTCCAGCAGCCTAAGCAGCATTTCTTCGAGTATGTTCGGAAGCCTGGGTGATTTTGTTACACGGCATCGTCGAAAATTTATTGTTACGGGCGTTTTAGTTGGCGGTACTTTTGTAGCAATCAAATATGCGCAACGTAAACTTATTGAATTCCAAGAACGACAAGCGCGTGAATTTTTCGAAAAGACTAGACGTATGCAACATTTTGAATCGACAGAACGTACATGTAATCAAGTAATCTTGAGTATGAGCGCCGAATTATACACGGCCATAATACGTGAATGCAGCACGGATTCGCTACTTGAGCAGCTACGTCAAAATCCATCGAACAAATTGGAATTGTGGGAAAAAATGAAAATTGTTGCTTTCACGCGACTCACCACATTCATTTATGCCGCTTCGATGCTAGTCTTAACCTTACGTCTACAATTAAATTTACTTGGTGGTTATTTATATCAAGATATCACAACCGAAAAGAAACAAATAACAGATGAACTAAAACAACAATATCTCTCACTTATACAACATTTCATACAAGAAGGTGGTTTAAACGAATTAGTGCGCACTATACGTGCTAAAGTAGTGGCTATCATGAAACCGTTGCCGCTAACTAAACGTTTCAGCTTATCAGATTTAGAACAACTCTTCTGGACATTACAAATGTCTATCAATAGTGATGTGGGCGATACAAATGGTAAAATGGCTACATTTTTACTACCATCTCAAGTGGCAGAATATAATTTAGCTGGACCGCTGTTACAAAAAATGTATAGTGAAACATTAGATTTGCTGGAAAGCGATGATGCTTCATCAGTTTGTTTGAATAATATTTGCCGTGGCTTTTCTTTAACCGTTGATGCAATTGCTGAAAGTATGGGTGAAACTGTGTCATTAACACAACAAACAGCTCAACCTGCAGCCCAAGACAATGTAGCAAGCACACAAAACAATAATGCGAGTGGTGGCGATAATGCTGCTGTAGCTGTAAAATCAAGTAACAATGTACTCAATATAAATAGCATAGAAATGGCTTTAGCCAAGCTAATACCAATTGTTAGTGGACTAACATCAAAAGGCTTCGATCAATGGACACGACCACAAAATTTGGCTACATCATTGATAACGTTCTATGTATTAGATGAAAAGAGTAAAGTATTCGGCGCGAATGTATATGAAACGTTTAGCTCTACATAAGCGCACTAGTAATGTTAATATATATGGCCTTTAAATCTTGTACATAACTTTTATGAAATGTAGCAAAAGTCTGTAACAAACGCCTATTATACTTTAACATTCTTAAAGCCTGCGCTTGAAAACATTACATCTCATCAATGCATGTGTGTACGTCTGTCTGTCGCAACTGTTGAAATTTTAAAATTTTTTTTAAATATTTTTTTCGAATGCATATGCGTATAAATATATATTTTTACAGTTCTACGATGTATATATAGGTAATGGACCGTTAATTTATAAAACGGGGAGTTTGAATAGTACACTTCTTGATTATGTATTTATACCACAAGTGTATATGTATATTTATTTTGCATAAAATGTAGCATCACCTTGGTAGTACATTTAAAATTTAAGGGTAGATGGTAAATTAGAAAGTATGTACTTTTATAACCTGCCTCCAAGTTCCAGCGTCCGCTAACGCTAAAACTCCATCGCCTAAAATCTCTAAAACGACATCAAGTGCTCAAAAACGCATGCAACACTTACTACCAAGTCGTATGTAAAAGTATAGGAATTAGAGTGTTGCTGCTTGTGAACATGTGGTACTAAATGTTGGATATTTTATTGCGCACTGTATTCTGCTCTAGATATTTTCGGCGATGGAGTTCTAGCGTTAGCGAAAGCTTTAATTTGGGGGCTGCTCCTACATTCTGGAAATTACAAGTGCACCTTTAAAATATGCAATATTACTTAAGTATATTATACTGGTAGAAGCAATACCCGACGCTCATAATGTGTCTTGCAGAAATTCCAACGTTTCCAAGTCGTGTTTTTGTAGATACAAATGTAATGTACATGGAAAACGTTACACGAAATGTTGCATACTTTGAAGCGCACATCATGTGTTAAGTGTTTTTTTGGAATTAAGCTGAAAAGTCAGCGATTTACGGAGCCCCATTGGCTGTATGCTCCTGACAGGTAAAAAAATTGGGCTAATAATCATACAAATTTTAATTAAATTTTACACACAAAAAATTATATTGTAGTGAAAACTCCTCGAGATATGCCATAAATGCAATTTATACAGGCAATCACTTTAAGAGATATTTTATATCTAACTCATGTATAAAAAATATTAATTCATTCCAAAATATGTACCAAATAAAAATGTGTTTCAATGTTAACTAAAGCGCTGTATTTTATTAATATTGTTTGAAACAATATTTTCTCTAAGCTGGTAACAAATTTGAAATCATCTAATTAATTTGCAATATTATAAGTTTAAAATATATGAAATAACTAAAAGTAAAAATGCCAGCATTGCGTGTAGCTTTGTTTAGTAAGTTAAAATCTAGTTCCACTCTTCACTCAAATTACTTTTTGATATTGATATAAGTGAAAAGGTTTCTGTCCATGGTGGTAAAAGACATCATATTTTTATATTCAGAACTGGAAATCACTTATCGTCGGTTGAGTGGAAGTGCACTCTATCTCGTTTGCCGCCTTAAAAATGTTCTAGAACAGTCTGTTAATATAGAAAAAAAACAAGCTTGAGATTTCTGCGCTATAAGTCAGAAACGGTGGAGGGCATACAAAATACAACAGACATAACTTGTGGTGAATTTGAAAATTTACAACTACGCAACAGCTGCGTCACTGTTGAAAGTTAAAAGTCCAACGGAGAATCGCTCTTGTCAGCAAGTACTATATATTGAGTAAGCAAGTGGGACCTACATTTCTCTCGTCGTTGTTCTTGTATTAACGATAAAGAAACTCCCGAAGGCTTTCGGGAGTGATATCGATGTTGATGGTCCTTTGCCGGATATAGATCGGTACGTTCCGGTAACAAAGCACCATTAAGGTACTACCTCGACCGTCTCGGGAACGACATTAGTAGGTAGTAAAAGGGTGCTTACTATGAACAAAAAAATAACCGAAATCTTTACTTTTATTTGAATACATAGTAAAATTGTTTAACCCTCGCTACGAAATGTCAATACAAAGCAAGTAGACGGCATCTCATTATTTAAAGTGTAATTTGTATCAATTTTGAAGCTGTACGAGTTGGTGTGAACTTTAACAATTAGGACCCATTTTCCAAAATTTAACTCACTTTGTATTATTCCAGTTCTCGAAATTTTCGATACCAAAATCGTGCTTTTTTAAAATTTCAAAACCTCGAGAAGTCTGCATTCGAATTTCGAATTTTCGGAATTTTTTTGAGTGTGCAGTTTTCCTGCCCAATCAATTTTAGTCCAATAAAGTGTAAGTTACCAAAAAGTCTCTCGAAAATCGCATTTTTTCAGATTTTCTTTCATATAAATCTACACCTTTTCAAGTTTATAACGAGAAACTGTAAGATTATATTGAGAATATATAAATAATGAGAAATATGATTTTTTATTGAGAAAATACGAATTGATAATGTGAAATGTAAATACATATTGTGAATATATAAATTGATACTGAGAAATATAAATTGATATTGAGAAAATACAAACTGATAATGAGAATATATAAATCAATAGTGTTACCAGAATTTGTTTGACTACCAAACGGAAGAACCCCAATCAGGTGCCAAAACATATGTTATAGAATAACTCCGTCCTTTTGGCAAATTCTAGCAGTTTTCTAGGACCCAGCTTAATTGCTGCATCGAGATCTGGCAAATCTGCCGCCCCTGATAGCTGGAGTCTGGACCTGGCGAGGGTAGGACACGAACACAGAACGTGATCATCCGTTTCTTCCTGAGCTCACACTTCCTACATTTGCCGTTACTGACGAGACCTAACTTATAAGCATGTGATGCCAGAAGGCAGTATCCAGTGCCCCAGAGCCTTAAGTCTTCTCTCTTCAGAGATATGAGCCCTTTTGTGAGTCTAATATTGTAGGCTATGCAAATCATCTTAGCAATTTTGCAGCCCAACGCTTTTGTCCAAGCCTTTCCTGCTTGATGGATCATATGCAACTCCTGTCTCCTTTTGATTTCTCCCAAACGGATTGGGACGTCTATCGTCTCACTCAGCGAGTGTTGCACCCTCCTTTGCCAACTCATTTGCCTTTTCGTTACCTTCTATCCCTTTGTGACCGGGGACCCAGTAAAGATGTATGGTCCGGCCTAAGCGAAGTTGTCCCAATGCTTCTTTGCATTCCAGAACATATTTTCCGAACTCACCTTCACCCTTTGCATACTCAGATACTGCAATCCTAGCTCGCAGACCCCAGACCAGTTTACTTATGGCACATCACAATTAAAATTTTGTATGTTCTATGTAGTTACACTTCTCATTATCGCTTTGTATTTTCTTAATATTAATTTATATTTCTCATTATCAACTTATATATTCTCAATATTAACTTTTGTTTCTCAATATGAACTTTTATTTGCCATTATCAATTAGTATTTTCTCAATATAAAGTTACATTTTCAATATAAACTTATATTTTCTCATTATATACTTGAAAAGGTGTAGTACGAAAATTTTTGAAATTTGTTTTGGTTTTTTTGTTGGTTTAATGTTTTTCTTTATGCAAGCAAAATCGAAAATACTCTTCGTGAAAAAATTGCTAAAATCATTGCGAATGTGGTTATCAACCAACTGCTCAGGCGGTTCGACGGAGGGCCCGTCAAACTTACGGCTTAAGCAGATGGCGTTGTAAGTGTCATAAGTGGAAAGTGTCTTCAAAAAATTAGCTCTTTGATGGATCGGGCGCTTCAGTATATACATACCCGGACATCATACATACATAACTCCGCCAAAGAGAAGAAGACGGATATGATCTTGTTTATTAAGAGGTATAAGGTCCCGAATTGGTCTGTGCCAAGCTGGGATGGATTACACTAAAACAGAAACCTTGTACAAAATATTTAGGGGTCATTCTAGATAAGTATTCTGGGATGGATTACCCTAAAACAGAAACCTTGTACAAAATATTTAGGGGTCATTTTAGATAATAAGTGTGGGAAGGCGGCAACGGCACTTTATACATATAAAAGAATGCTGGTGTGTACGTGGAATCTATGGAGTCCTTATTTATTGGATAACCACACAAAAAATAACATCACAAAAAATTAGAAGAGATATGCAGGCTAAAGTTCTAAAGACAACCTCGACGGCTGCACTGTATGCCATTCAGCACATTTCACCAGTAGACCTGGTGGTAAAGAACATGGCTTTAACAACTGCAACGAGGCTCAGTGCCTCGAGGCAGCTTGAGCGCACACTATACGGCCATAGCAGTCATCATTACAGGACGAACAGACTGCCTGATTCCACAGCTGCGCTTCGGAGGAACTCTTAGAGCCACAATAGAGGTGAATGGTTGGCGCAAGGGTGCCCAAATGGTGGAGGAAGTGATACTCGTGTACACCGATGGTTCCAAAGTAAAATAAGGAGTAGGGTCTGCGGTATAATACGTAGATCCGGAAATAAACAAATCGTACAAACTGCCAGATTACTTTAGTATTTTAGGCGGAAGTATTAGCCGTAACTAAGTAGTAGAGACACTGGAAGAAAAAAATTTAACTGTAGCCGCGTAAATTTTTATATTGGCATCCAAGCAACAATTAAGAAAATAATCACGCAGAGCGCGGCATCTAAAAGTGTGCTAGAGTATATGTCATCCCAGAAAAGAATACGGGTGGGGCGTTGTGTGTCTCTATATTGGGTTCCAGGACATATGGGAAAAGATAGGAACAAAAGAGTGGATAAAAAGGGTGAATTCCTCAAAGCTTGTACCGTAGACGTCCCAATAAGATTGGGGATATTAACAAAAGGCGGGAGCTGCACATGATTGACCAAGCAGTAAGGCGTGAACCAACCGCGGGGCTGTAAAGTGTCAAAGAAAATGTGCAGGTCTTACAATCCTTAGCTTGACAAAGTTACTCTTATCATTAAAAGATGACAGGGCTGTAGTCTCATGATGGTTATTCTGACTGAACGCTGCCTTCTGGCATACCGGTCCTACACTTCAGTAGTCCTATTGCTACAGCAACAACAACAACAACAGCATAGATCCTACAAAGCTTCTAGTATTTGTCAAGTGTACGAAGTTATTTTATAACATAGGTTCTTGTTTTTTGATGGGATTCCTCTGTTTGGTCGTAAAATAAACTTCTGGTAACACTGTGGACTCATTCAGTCTAAGTAAGCTCCTCATGGATCGGTCAGTGCAACCTTAACTCAATAACTTGTATTTTACCAGAAAGCTGAATACTTGAAAGATTCTGAAAACTATAAATATAAATTTGGAAAACTATAAATATAAATTTGGAAATTTTCAATTAGGCTTCTCAAATTATTGGTTACACAAAAAACAAGTATAATTGAAATTTTCTAAAAGCTATCGCTGCTATTTTCGTGTTCGCATCTGTATAAAAAGTTGTTTCTTATGTCGTCCTCTCGATTCGAAGTTATAGGCGGACAACTTACAGAGACTCAAATTTATACATACATACATATTGGAGATATACGCCACCGCCACCGCCGATTTTGGTCTTTTTTCGCACGCCGCCGCCGCCGATATTTTTGACGGCGTCCGGCGCGTTACTGTATTTTCTCCTCTGTAAGACTGTTTAGGCCATTTATTGTTCATGTCGAAAATTGGGCGGATATGGTCGAAAGTGGTATCAACGGATGCGCATCACTGCCAGTTATAAGAAACTAATTGCGAAATTTAACTCTATCTAACTGTTCAATAGTTATTACAGGCGCTTTCGATGTCAGTTTAACGCGGACTTCCCATCACACAATTCACCAAGTTATTAAAACAAAACACTAAAAAGTTATATAATAATTTATACGCTCACTTTGCATATTTTTTTCAAAAAATTAATAATGAACAATGAATTCAACTAAAATTACCCAAGGCGAACATGTTTTCAAATTGTCCTCAAGTTGTTAAAAAAAGCAAATTACCCAAAAAAGGTGCCGATTTTTTAAAAAATTTTATATTGCGATTGGCTGAAAGAATAAGCGAAACCAGTGATGCAAATTCCTTTAGTAGGATTCAGGGGTTTAAACACTCCTTTGAATGATTCCCACCTTATATTACGTTGAAGATTTATGTACGTATAAGGGTTTGAAAAATTACTTGGTTTTACATTCAAACATCTGTTGTATATTTGCGAAACTATATATAACTGCGTCTGAAATATTAATTCTGATTTTCACACTTCATCCTTCAACACCCAAGTCTCCCGTTTTGGTCATTTCCTAAAGTTGGCGCCCTATCCAAAACTAGTACCTTGGAGTGAATCACATTGATTATAGCCTATCAACCAAGTTTACCTACACGTTACGGCTCCTTTTACAAATGTGAATACGTATGATCATATAGTTACCAGGTGAGGCTTTGTCCTTCGCTAGAACACTCAAAGTGGTGAAGCAAGAGCTTTCCCAAGGCAGTCGAACTAATGACCGTGTGTGCTACTACCCCAACGTAGTGGACAGTCGAACTAGTCTGAAAACTTAAGCTAGGCGGCCATCCACAATAAGCTCTTATATCATAAATCCGGAAAAACAGCAGTTAACATCTTTCAACTTAAAATCGGTCGACTTTCATTCTAAAATATCGTTTTGATTTAAGGAAAACTATTGAAATCAATGGCGGCCATCGTGGTGTGGCGTGCACCGCCTACCACACCCGTATGCCCTAGGTTCACACCCCGGGCAAAGCAACATCAAAATTTTAGAAAAAAGTTTTTCAATTAGAAGAAAATTTTTCTAAGCGGGGTCGCCCCTCGGCAGTGTTTGGCAAGCGCTCCGGTGTATTTCTGCCAGGAAAAGTTCTCAGTGAAAATTCATCTGCCTTGCAGATGCCGTTCGGAGTCGGCATAAAACATGTAGGTCCCGTCCGGCCAATTTGTAGGGAAAAGCAAGAGGAGCACGACGCAAATTGGAAGAGAAGCTCGGCCTTAGATCCCTTCGGAGGTTATCGCGCCTTACATTTATTTTTTATTTTTTTATTGAAATCAATGTTGTGAACACAAACGTCTGCAAACTTTAGTCTACATTTTAAAAATTTTATCCAGAGTCCTTGTAAAATTTTAATTATGTAGATGTGCCGAGGATTATACGCTTTTCACCCATGAGTTACGCAATGACATCCACTTAGGCTGCTTATGATTTCGAGGGCGACATCCTTGGCCAATAGTCACTCCCTAATGTTTTCAAGGTGTTTCTCTGCTGTAGATCGGCTGCATAGCGCGACAAAAACATCCGTTAGAAAGTCTTCGGAGCTACACCTAGAGCTTCTAGGAAACTGACGTCGGCGAAGGTACATATGATTTCGAAGTCGCAGTCCTAAAGCTTCTGTGCTGGCATATTGTGTGAGGGTCAGAAAGCGTGGTAGTGACTGGATTGCTACTGTTCGCACATCGGGAATTGTAGCTCTTAATCATCGCGGATTGTAGCTCGAAAAAACTGGATTCGCCCTGTGCCACGAGAGTCATGAGTATTAATAGACCATTAATAGCAACCGTACGTCACCTTTGTGCGTGACCGCCAAACAGCCATAAATGATTTAAAGAAATTGTGTTCGCGACGATTATTAGGAGTTAACCCCAGGTGAAACTACGCTTTGCACGAGATATACAGACAAAAGTGTGACATTTTATGCATCTCTATTTCTCTTCAGCAGACGCAGCAGTACCAATTCCAAAGGCCGGGGTTAGATTCGAAGTCTCTCTGGAGTAGGTGAACGAGGGACAATCCTTTTTCGCAAGGAGCTACTCCTGAAAATATTTGAACAGTGTGCGAGATCTTGAGGCAAAACCCACGGATCTTTCCGAAATGGCCAACACGTTGATTTCCTTAAATACATACAAACAAAACCTTTTCTTAAATATTATTTTTTTAAATAGAAAAAATCAAGCTCTTTAAAGTAAGAACACCGGCGTATGCCGGCGCGCCGCCCACGCCGCCGCCGATAAAGTGATCGGCGTAAACCTCTAATATATATATACATATTAGATTTTAAATAACTTCCCTCTCTTGCGCTCCAACCAAAAAAAAAGCACATCAACAATTCTCAACCAGTAACAACAATGGCGACTATGAACCTTCGATGAAAACAACAACGACGCCGTACTGTCTCTCGCAAACAAAACACAAACGAAAAAGGACATCAACATAGGCAGCATAAACTCACGCACATATACACATGCATATGCATGCACGCATTCATGTTAGCAATGCCTCTGCGCCCAAAAGTGTGCTATACCAGCTGATATTGATAAATGTTTGATTTGTTGTTGGTAGCTCTCAGTGGGCTGATTGGGGGGTGGCACAATGGTAAAAGGCAATAGGACAGTAACAAATTGTTAGATGTAGAGTGTTGTGATGCCGGCAGAGAAATAATATGACAGCTGTGCAAATGATTTATCTACGACGACGATAGCGAGAGTACAACACAAGCACAACACTGACGAATGAAAAAACGGCTTGTTAAAGCCGAACGAAATGAATAGCAATAAAAGTTTGTGTAGCATAAGGAAAATTCAGTTTGATAGTTGCGTGAAAAGTCGTTACATCGTTGAAAAATATTGGTGTACGCAAGGCGTGCTTTTACTGCAAAATTAATCATCCTTAGGTTTGTGTATGTGTAAATTCAAAGTAAAAGAATTTTTTAACATGGAAAATGTGAAATTACTTTGTGTGTGTAGTAATATATGTAAAATAAACATAAATTTAAAATAAAAAGCCTAGTGGCCAAATCTTGAGTGATAAAAGTGTATGAATGTATGTATGCATATACGTATACAAATGCAACGATAAAGTAATATGTATACATTTAAAGCAACCAGCTTGCACACATATCCTTGTGTATTCTTCAAAAATAAAAGCTTAACTACTTGTAAGTAAATACACTGCCAAGGTATTTCATATTTATGCATATAGATATTTAAGAAAAAGTGAGGTTAAATATTTAAGGATTAACTAAAAGTCCTACAACTGTAATTCTTGATTTATAAGTCAGTTTCATAATCAAGCAAAGCAATAGAGAAGCAAAATTAAATTAGATAACAATGGTTGACAGGAGACAGCTGACGTACTACGGTGGGCGCAGGATCAAAGGCTGCGCCGCAATTAGCAGTGGTCGACACACGCCAGCAGCCAATTTCAAGTTTTTAACCTTTGCATTATCGATTACCCAAAAAAAAATTAGACACAAAAAAAAACAAAGTTAAATACATAATTCCTTTTCACTTCATTAGTCCTTTCCACCTTTTAACGTATCCAAGTGTGTAAGCCAAGGAGTCATAGGGGCACTAAGTGCAAGGCACACGCCATGAATTGAGTGTTTATCTATTAAACACATATGTGTGTGTGAATGTGTGTATAACAACCCAGCAGTGTAACACAGCCATCAACATAGTCCAGCGAATTTAACCTCAGCAGCTACGCTGGCTTTGCGGCCGCCGTGGTGTGGTGGTAGCGTGCTCCGCCTACCACACCGAAAATCGTGGGTTTAACTTCCGGTCAAAGCAACATCGAAAATTTAGAAAAAATGTTTCCATTAGAAGAAAGTTTGTCTAAGCGGGGTCGCCCCTCGGCAATGATTTGGCAAACATTCCGAGTGTATTTCTATGAAAATTTATCTGCCTTGCAGATGCCATTCGCAGTCGGCATAAAACATGTATGTAGGTCCCGTCCGCTAATTTGTAGGAAAAGCAAGTAAGGAAGGCTATATTCAGATGTAATCGAACATTACATACTCAGCTGCCAAATTACAGCTTGCAAAACTTTTAAATTACCTTCCTTTAAAAGTGGGCGGTGCCACGCCCATTGTCCAACATTCTACTAATTTTCTATTCTGCGTTATAAAGTTTCATCGCTTTATCCGTCTTTGGTAATGAATTATCGCACTTTTTCGTTTTTTCGAAATTTTCGATTTCGAAAAAGTGGGCGTGGTTATAGTCCGATTTCGTTCATTTTAAATAGCGATCTGAGATGAGTGATCAGGAACTTACATACCAAATTTCATTCAGATACCTCAAAATTTACGCATGTTATCGTGTTTACGGACAGACGGACGGACGGATGGACATGGCTAAATGAATTTCTTTTTTCTTCCAGATCATTTTGATATATCTGTCCCGATTAGTTTATGCCGTTATGGGGTACCGTTATGCGAACAAAATTAAAATACTCTGTGAGCTCTGCTCAGCTGAGTATAATTAAAAGGAGTACGACGCGAATTGGAAGAGAAGAGAAGCTCGGCCTAAAATATCTGCTGAGGTTATCACGCCTTGAATTTGGCGATATTATGCGAATGAAAGATGATGCACCGGCTAAGGAAGTATTTTTATCGGAACCCGCCTCTGTAAACAGCGACAGAGACAGCGGCACCCACGCCGCTTGACCAAGTAGCAAACGATTTAAACTACAAGTTAGCGCTTGTTCGCGCAACGAAGAAGCCACTAGCTCGCCTTTTTAGACGGCCATAACTGTTTAAACGGTTAAGCGCCAATTAAGTAAGTAAGTGAAACAGGAATGTAATAAGAAACTAGTAAAAGTCCAAAGGACCACATTCTTTAATTTGATTGACGTTTTCAGAACTGACATTCATTAATTGGCCATCATGCCAGTAATTGTCTCTTGGTTGAATGTTTGCTGTGCTGCCCGGCTGAAGAGACCGTACAAGTAGCGCTTTTTGATGCACATTCTCCTGTAACAAATTGTATAATATAACCTGTGTGTTTACTCAAACCATTTGGTTAGATCAGTAAACCTTCTGATGTCCTTAGCGGAACATTTTCACACCGCACCTAGAACGGGCAGCACAAAACTGCCTATAGCTCGGAACCTCGTCTTAGCCATGGCTGGGCATTCGAAGAGGAAATGTGTGACTGTTTCCTTACAACCATCCACACTACAGCTCCTGCACCTGAGGTTCTTATTCTCTCCGCGTGGGGGCCAAATGGCCACTGTCCTGTAATGACGGATGTGAACCTGAGTACCTCTTTCCTATACATATTCAGTAGAGGCTCTGTTCCTCTTTGGTTGTAGTCAGTCCATGTTTGCTTGGTGATTTTGTAAATATCAATAGACTACCAATTGCTGGTTGCGGGTTTCTTGATATTTATAAGCATGTCACTCTTTATTGATGAAAGTGGCCGGTGTACCGTGTCTGGCTCAGGGGTATCTAGCGATGTACCGACCTTTGCCTGTTCGTACGCTTTTTCATTGCTGTCAATGTTCCCCCGACCGTGTATTACAATGAGTGTGATGGGCGGAAAGTTTGCTGCTTCGCTTAAGGCCCTCTTGCAGTTTTCGACGGCCTTAGGGAACGTATGTATATAGTAACTCTAGTGTCTTGAGCACTGCTTAACTGTCCGAGTATATGCGTTTCTTGGCGTCGCTTATCCAAATCTCTAACAAGAAAATACATAAACAGTTAACACCAAATAAGTAAGGTAGGCATTCCTTTCGGAAGAGGCGACTAAAGTCCACAGACTGTAAGATTGGTTGGTTAAAAAAATCGTTCCAAAGGAGGTCGGGGTGCTAGGACCGCTACCATCGCTGGACAGACTTCGACTTACCTCTTAATTGAAGTATTCGGTATTATTATTTTGGGTCGCCAAGGAAAGGTATACGTTGTTACCGCTCACCTATGATTTTAGATGGGTAAATATGTGTAACTGGCCTCCCTGCCCTGGGCGAAAAGAAGCAGCCTAGACTCAACTTAAGTCCACGTTAACTCTATTTATGTACCACAACTAGATAGCCTTGCATACTTAACTAGTTGGGTGGTAGTTTACGATTAGTTGGTATGACTGAATGGGCGATAATAAATGTGTGTACTAGTGGGTGTTGTCCGAAAGTAACCGCGCCAGCAATCTCATATGGACACAAGTAGGGTGCGTCGAACGCGTTTTTTCATCTGATAAAAATATTTTTGATATCCAATTGCTCATACTCAGGGGGGTGTGCTTATAAACATGCTATAATATTGTATAATTTCGATTGTATTAGAAACGGGCGCGGGATAAAGGAAGTCGCGAAAACCTAATGAACTTGCGGTCTTCCGGTAAAATTGTTAAAAATATACATTTTTCTTCGCTTTAGTTTGATACCAAAGATTCGAGCCCTTCGACACTTGCAGCCGGAATAATTCTTTCGCAGAACTTCCACTTGAACACATAAAGTTCCACGTCATCAGTTTAGGTTGGATAAAGGACTTGTAGAACATTCTTTTTGTTCTCTAAGAGGCGGCTCTACTTGTGTATCAGCCATGCGGTACGTTATTGGCAATTCAGTCCATAGTAGCTACGTTTATTTTGTCCTGATTAGCATCCGAAAGAGAATATAGAAAATTGGTAGCAGTTTTGCTGTTTATGGGACCTACCTTCAGTTGAAAAAAAAGTGGCTCAAAGAGATATCCAAAGACGAGTATTTATGTCAAGACTTTGATTCAAAGTCGAATCCTAACTTTTTACCATTTCAAAAGTTTTGTGCAAATCCGTTTCCTCAATTTATGAGGCGGGTCAGAATATTCTTTGCAAGATCATGATTAATATTAGGACCTAAAAGTGAGCACAATTGAAGCTGTACGTCTCCAAGCTAAACGGCAGAGTGGAAGATGGAAGTATTTTCAAGGGACGTAGACCTCCAACTTTCCTTCATACTTCCCGATCAATTCAATGTATTTCAGGCAAAAGTATCAGCCATTATAGAAGCCACGAAACGAAATCTTTATTTTTTAGCGACAGCCAGGTGGCTATCAAATCTCTTGGTTCTTACTCGTTAAATTTTGAACTAATACTAAACTGTCGCTTATCGCTTCAATAGATGGCCCAACAAAACCGTTTACACCTTTCCCGGGACACAGGGTCTTTGAAGAAAACTGCATTGCAGACGAGCCTGCTGGGCAGGGTACCACCAAGCAGATTCTACCCGACAAAGAACGCTTATATACCCATTGCCACGTGCAAGCTAATGCTAAAATAGCACATCCGCAGTCAAGCCGCGAAGGATGGCTGCTAACACGGAGGCGTCGAACATCATAGCAAAAAAAAATACAAGATACGATATACCGCAGAAAAGAATTTGGGCCAAGCTTCTCTTACAATTTTAGTCGTACTCCTTTTGAATGCAGGATCTTCGGTGTGCATCTTTTGACACTCCTCTCGATTTTTTTGGACGTGTATTACATTGTCATGCTGTCATATATAATTACCGGAGCGCCTTATAGTCGTGCTGCAAGTGTTGCAAGTAGTATAAAGAGAAGGAAACGTTGGTTCACCTCATCTGCGCGTGTATGTGGCGTGAGACAGCGCTTCCTAGGAGCCCCCTTTTCTAGATGTTGTTGTTATTGTTGTAGCGCTAAGGACACTCCCCGAAGTCCATGGGGAGTCTTATCGATGTTGATGGTCCTTTGCCGGATGCAGATTCGGTACGTTCCCGTAACAAGCACCAAGGCGCCATCCCGAACATCTCGGGAACGATTTAGTATGACCACATGAAACCTTCAAGGCCAAACCGCCCTCCCACCCCCTGCATCCGTGAAGAACTTGGGGTCCCCAGAGCGAGGTGAGTTTAACAATTGGATTGGAGGAGCTATACTTTTGCGCTATCAACACCTTGAAAGGATTGCGCTACATAACCCCTTGAATCAATTTGGTATTTTAGACGCCTCTTACGACAGGCATTCCTGCCACGGGTATATTCTAAGCCCTCTAACCCGATGGGGGCCCTTTCCAGATAGCCTGCGCCAGGTCGTGGAGTATGACTTCAAAGACTTCGTAGCCTTTATCAGGTTCTCAAAATGGTTCCAAGAGAATAGATAATAGTGGTTTTTCGTAGTATCCCAACGGGCTGAATTGTTAATGGCTTATGCGTGCCCTCTGGCAGCCACATTAGCCTAACCTAACGTAATGACTACTACAACACTTTTTCTCAACGCTTCCATTTTCTTTTTCCTTTTCACAACTTTATAATTACCTACCAATATTCAATTTAATCAACAAAACAAAGTAACACTCCAGGGTCCTTCAACTGCTAGATAATTATTAAAAAATTATTAACTTAATTTGCGATTAAAATGGCTCCGTAGATAATCCTAATGCGTTAAAATATGTTTGCATATTGGCCTCGGGTGTATTGAGCTTGGTAAATTGTAAAAGGTGGTGAATTTTGTGATGTGCACTATCATTAATTAACATAAATACTTTATTAAAAAATTACTGCAATATATTATATGATTTATGCGTTAGATATAACCAAAGGATAACTCTGATTACCCCATACTTATGGTAATACCATAAAAAATTTATATTCATACTTGTATAGGTATGTATGAATTAGAAAAAAGGATACACTTGCAATATATGTATGTGTGCATTAATACATATACATAGGCTTCCTGGGATATTAGGAGGTCTAATACATCCATCTATAAATAGCATACCTCCTCGCCTCTGCTTGCAACAAACTCGTGCATGACTTCGTCAACTTTTGAGTGGGTGTGTTATAAACAGAAGATTTTTTGTTTTTTATATTTTATTTTTTGCTTTGTTTTTAATATAATAGTCGATGCACCTATTGTGTTGAAAACAATGGCGCAGATAAGTCTAGTTGTATAATACATAAGTATAAAAGCGCTGAAGGATGGCTTACCATAGGTGGTGTAAAGGGTACTGTTGGTATAAATATTTTGTTGAAAGTTCAGTATTGTTGTTTTGTCTGT
This sequence comes from Eurosta solidaginis, assembly GCA_029619165.1. NCBI lineage: Eukaryota > Metazoa > Arthropoda > Insecta > Diptera > Tephritidae > Eurosta > Eurosta solidaginis. The sequence goes on from JARSSU010010593.1 coordinate 24,872, forward strand.
GGGCCGTATCATGTCATATATAATATATACTACATTCATATACACTAAGAAAAAAAGGCGTACTCGGGAAGTTCGATGTGAAGACTTACAGGTGTACGTCTAGAAAAACAATGTTTTTAATTAACTAGAGCTCGCCCAGATATTGAAGTTAAATCACAACAGAGAGAGAGTGTTCATGCAAAATCTGGAAGAAAAGTACATACAGGAGCTGAAGTCTAAATTAGGCGTGTCAGTTTATGCTAGATAAGTGGATGACATAATATGCGTTTTAACTACTAAGAACAAGAGATTGTACTGGAGTAACTTAACAAGCAGCACGGAAATATAAAATTTACAATGAAAACCGAAAAAGACGGAGGAATCAATATTGATAAAGTTGCCAAAAGATCTAACTATGACATATATAGAAATCCAACCGGTCCATGAAGACCTCACATAGACTGAATAAGTCCGTAGTGTTACCAGAAGTTTGTTTTAACGGCCAAACTGAAAAACCCTATCAAAAACCAGGACCTGTGTTATAAAATAATTCCGTCCTCTTGGCAAATACTAGAAGCTTCCTAGGATTTAGGCCACTTGCTGCTTCTAGATCTGACAGCTGTATCACTCCTAATAGCTGAAGTCTTAGCCTGGCAAGCGCAGGGCAAGAACACAGAACGTGCTCGATCGTTCCTCCTCCAGCCGCACTTCCTACATCTGCTATCACTGAACAAGCCTAATTTAAAGGCATGTGACACCAGAAGGCAGTGTCCAGTCAGAATACCCGTCATAAGTCTACAGTCCTCTCTTTTTAATGATAGAAGCAACCTTGTTAGTCTAAGGTTGTAAGACCTGCTTATAATCTTCGACACTTTACAGCCCCGCGCTTGAACCCACGCCTTTCTTGCTTGGTCGATCATGTACACATCTCGCCTTCGCTTAATATCGCCCAGCCTAATTGGGACGTCTACGGAGCAAGCTTCAAGGGATGCGCCCTTCTTCGCTAGTTCATCCGCTTTTTCATTCCCATCTATTCCCATATGCCCTGGGACCCAATATAGATGTATGCTTCTCCCTGTTCCGATTCTCTACTGCTTACGCTCTAACACGCATTTAGATGCTGTGCTATGCGAGATTATTGCCTTAATTGCTGCTTGACTCTCAATATAAAAGTTAACACAATTGCAGCTTCGGCTATTTTCTTCCAGGGTTTCTACTGCTTTGGTTACGGCTACTATTTCCGCTTGGAAAAACGCTACAGTAATCCGGCAGCCTGTAGGATCCGTTTATTTCCGGAACAGCACAGTATACCGCAGACCCTACTCCTTCCACTACTTTGTAACCATCTTTTGAGCACCCTTGCGCCAACCGTCCACCTCTATTATGGCCTTAAAATCGCCCTCGAAGCGCAGATAGGGAATCAGGTAATCTGTTCGTATTGTGATTGATGACGCTATACTACTATGGCCGTATGGTCGGCGCTCAAGCTGCCTCGAGGCACAGAGCCTGGTTGCAGTTGTTAACGCTACGTTCTTTGCTACCAGATCTACAGGTGGAAAGTGCAGAATGGCATACAATGCAGCTTTCGGGATTGTTTTCAGGGCTCCCGTAATGCTAAGCATTGATAGTCTGCATACCCCCTCTAATTTTTTGAGGTAGGTTGCTTTTTGTGTGGCTGTCCACCAAACAAGAACTCCATAGTATAGGATAGGGCTTACAATTTCCTGTAAAAACCCAATGAGAAAGAGAGGGCGATAAGCCCCACGTACACCCCAGCATTCTCTTACATGCATAAAGCGCCGTTGAAGCCTTCTTCACCCTCTCCTCCACTTTGTGCTTCCAGGCAGCTTACTGTCTAGGATGATTCCTAGATACTTTGTGCAAGGTTTCTCCTGCAGGGTCACCCCTCCTACTTAGGCCTGATCAAATTTGGGACCTTGTACATCTTTGTAAAAAAGACCATATCCGTCTTATCCGCGTTGACTTTCAACCCGACATTTGATGCCCAAGTATGAATATCTCGAAGCGCCCGATCCATAAAACCAAAGGAAATAATGAAAAGGAAAATAATAACACCTGGACGACTATGACATATACTGGAAAAGCAACATATAAATTGGCAAACTTCTTTATAAAATACAACATTAACAGTAACTCAGAGGATCCGTTTAGCAGCCACGGCGTATACAAGCTTACCTGCGGATGCCAACATAGTTACATAGGAAGAACCGGACGGCAAATAAGAACGAGGTTCAGAGAACACATTAGAGATTACAACAAAAAACACTGAATCCAAACATTATACCAGAGTTTAACTGCGCGAATCACATGGTCGAAAATGAATGTTCCCCAACAAACTTCAGTTAGGGTTCTTCACGTACATGCAAAAGGCTGACGTCCTCAACGTACTCGAAAACATGGAAATCTATAAACAGAAACATTCGATGGTAGAATAATAAACGAACAGATAAACACAGTTTCTGACACAATATTCGAGCCTTTAAAACTTGTTTTACAAGAAACAAAGGAATCACACAGATACAACAGACAAACACACAACAACAAATAAACACAAAACAATTAACGCACCAAAACAACAAACCCACAAAGAAGGTCAAACGACTAAAATTACGGACTTTCACCTGCCTCAGTCAGCCACACAAGTCGATCAGTAAAAACCACCATCGGTTCTGAATGAACACAAAGCACATACACATAGCTAAATATACACAAGCATCAATTTTGAAAATACCTGCTCATGTATGAACTATAAATACAGGACAAACGACAAAAAACAGATCAGAAACCGGTTTGTCTCGAAACCAAATTTGACAAGCGATGACGGTAACTCGTTCCAATATACATCACAACAGAAATAACTTTACCAGAAACTGATAGTTTGATACTTTTGAGAAGCGCTTCGTAGGCTTCTAATCGCTTGCAACCGATACCGACAAGTTATTGTTGTATTATCGGTTTATTATACCCCGCATTCCAATGGACGGTCATCCAGATCCCGATAAAAAATTAACATGCAAATGCAGCAATAAATGTATCCATATGGATCACATTGTTGTTGCATTTACATGTTAAACTTCTAACGGTATCTGATCACTGTCCATTGGAACGCAAGGATGGATAGCAAATTATTATCGTCGAGTTGTCGAATTCTTATCACCTTGCTATCGATTTCTTATCAGCTTGTCCATCATCTTATTGGTTACTTATGGGCTTGTTTACCGCAGAGGTACACATGTGTCATCGATTTCATATTGAAGTTTTATAGGTACAAACCGTTGAGTCGTCGTTAAAAATCGGATCGTTCTAATATCCGTCAACTATCCACCACGTCGAAAAATTAACTAAACAAACTGAGTATCTTTAATTAACTCAAAGGTATATTTTTTATAAGATATCGACTGTAGTGTGGAATATCACCATATCTCAGCTACCGTTTTAAGAAGGTCCTATTTCAGAAAAAGGTTTAAAAGGTTTAAGGTCCTGTTCACATTTTTTGTTTTCAAAACGCCCTACATCGGTATTCGGTTGAAGAACGCGCAGACAATTTCCAAAGATTGCGAAAACGTACAACGTACCATTAAATTGAGAAATATCTTATTCAGTTTCAAACAAGCCGGCGGAAATACAAACAATTTCTATAATTATCATTTTTATTTTCAACATAATTTTATCATAGCCATTGCACAAAACTTCTTCATTTTCAAAAACATTACTTCATTCCTTCAGCTATTTTCTTCGCCTTAAGTTATATTTTTTTGGGTGTACCATCTTCACTCATTTTATGAGTAACAGTACTTGACTCCTGTGTAGATATGCGATGAATGTAAAAACTAATAACATGGAAATAAAATAATTTAAAAAAAATTTTAGTTAAACGGTTTTATTGAAAACAATACTTACATGTAGTAATAATAATACTAAAAGCTAGAAAATAATTAGGTAGGTCCTAGGTACTAGTCATCACACTCCTCATCAATCTAGGGCGTTGATCAGACAATTAAATAAAAGCGTTGGACGCGCCAAATTTCTATTGTAGTCATAAGTAAGACCAACTGAACCCTAATAAGGTTATTCTACGCCTCACATGTTAAAACCAATAAAACTGTATTTTAATTCGACTATGACTATGGGCCATTATATTTAGTATATGGTGAAGTGAACAGTTGCATCTCGTCTCCCTCTGAAACCGATTTCCTAAGTCATCATTACTTTGGTTCATCCCGGCAGTCAACATCCCAACTTTCACATTTATAATATATTGTAACGAATTTATGGAAATTCCGCTTATTCCAAACCTTCTGCTAACGTTCGAATCGCTAAACTGTTGAATAAATAACTCCAATATTCAATAATGCAAAATGGTCTTTATTTGACTACTTTGAAAGTACTTCACAGTAACACTTATACTTCACAACCAATAGCATCCTTAAATCAAAACTGATTACTGATTACTCAGCTTGCGCTGCTTTTGTACTCTCCGTTGCTTCATTGGCATATTTCTAATAAAGTCTAGACATTTCGCTTTCAAGAACTGCTGTATCTCCTGCTTGGTAATTGAGCTACATATATGTATACCTATTTGTAGTTCATAAAATTTCTCCTATAGCCATATGCGTGTGTATATGTGAGCACCACTTCGGCCGATGACTACATGCGCTTGTGAGTATCTCTCCGTCCCCTTGTATGCATGTGCGTAAATGATGATTGATCTGTTTACGTACACAAGAGTGGCAGCTTGCTTTATTGTTGTTGTGCCTTCATTTAACAACCGATTAGTGATGCTAGTATCACTTAAAAAAATGTAAGGCGCGATAACCTCCGAAGAGATCTATGGCCGAGCTTCTCGTCCAATTTACGTCGTGCTCCTCTTGATTTTCCCTACGAATTGGCCGGACGGGACCTACATGTTTTATGCCGACTCTGAACGGCATCTGCAAGGCAGAACCTTATTTCTAAGATTTGTGGTGTTGCTTTGCCCGGGGTGTGAACCCAGGGCATACGGTGTGGTAGGCGGAGCACGCTACCATCACACCGCGGTGGCCGCCACTTAGTGATGCTAATATTCGTCACAATATGTATGCACGGTTCATGGCTTATATAGATATGTTAGTCTAAAAAATTGTGTCTTCTGGTTACTTACAGAACAATTTCGGCATCATTCGGGGATCATTTCCGACTCTCGAGATTATACTAAGACTGTTCGGGATATTTTTTCAGGATGAAATCAGTTCGAAACCGTGTACGGAATCTTTTCGGAACTACTTTAAGAATACCTGAGGATTATTTCGGGATTGTGCACGGAAACGTTTCAGGAGTGTTCATAGGCTAGATACTTTGAGACTATTAAGGGACCGTTTCGGGATTATTTGAGGAACAATTTCGGGATTATTTTAAGATTTTCTAGGACTATTTCGGGACCGTTTAGAGACTGCGTTCGAGATCTTTTCGGGGCTGTTTCGGATCCGTTTCTGAATTGTTTTCGTAATAATATCGTCGAGATTTTTGAGACTATCTCCATATAGTTTCAAGATGGTTTTAAAAGTACTTCATACTGTTTCGGAAATCTTATCGGAAGGACTGGTACCGACCAAGTTATAGCTATCGGCGGATCTCTTCGTTGTTTTCGGAACGATTTAAAAAAAAACAATATTTCAGGGGAGTATTAGACCCTACCTTTTTAAGAAATCCAGTAAATCTTTCCTTCTGGTTAGCACTGTGTGCTTATCTCCAGGACTCAGAATGTTTTGCGAACACGTAAGTTCGAGCAGTGTTGTTGCTCAGAATTTAGTAAACTGCTTGGTATTTTGGCAGTTTTCAATAGACCATGTTAGCAGTTTGGAAACAAATGAAACTAATTTTCTGTATTTATTTATTAAAAATACTGTCATTGCACACATATTAATTTGTTAACACAATTCAGCTGTGCAAACACATATATAAACAAACAAGTATATGGAAATTTCCTAAAGCTTCTTAAGAATTAATGAGCTCAACACCGGTAAATATTATTGTTATTCAATTATTATTTGAGTTTTAAAAAGAAGGAAACGTTTACTGGCAAGTTAATGGATGGGGCTCGATAGCTGCGGATGATAACACTCCTCATCTTATTCTCCAAAGAACAGAATTTCCTATAATAGAAAAAAAATCATGTCAGAATATTTATTGGAATATAGCGAACCCGCAAAATTTACCAAAAGCAATAATTTGTGCTGGATGTAGCGAAAGAGGTGTGTGTTTTGGAGATTCTGGAGCAGGGGCCCTTGTGAACTGATGACTTTGTGCGGTTTTACAAAATGCTTGTGACTACCCCGGTGTTCACGGTTTACGTGTGTTAAGGGGTGTTTTTATAAATTGACTGTTGAGTGGAATATCACCCTTATTCGACTGAACACCGAATTTTGAAACATTTTGAGATAGGGCCTTTTCGAAACATTAGTTCAGATATGGTGATATTCCACTCAGCAGTCGAAATGGCGATATTTTTGTCTTGTATCATGTAAAAAGAAATTGTTATGACGAGTAAATAAATATTTTTGATTGAATGTATGTATGACGCATTTAATGAATTAAGTGGTGAAACCAAACTTTGATCACGACGGTAAAGCTCCCTCGTGTATGAATAGATCATAAGATACAAATTGCGGAAGAACTACAGGGCCTCAAGCCCTGGAAAACTCCGCTTAAAACAGCTGATCCAACCAACTCTATGGAAGTCAACGTAATCGGTTATTGAAGTCATAGAATACGCCTTAATCATAACGATACCATAGCCAACCAATTAGTTTTTGGTTTTTCCCAAAATCAATTATTTTTTTGGTTTGGCGAATTTATTCACAAGCTGGAGATTATATTTTTCGTATTGGAAATTTTTTACCTTTTCTATTTTATGAAGTTACCACAGGGGTTTTATTTAGCTTGACTCTACGTAGCGAGCGTTGTTTACGAATTTTGTAATTCACTTTTATGTAACTTCCCGATAAGCCACAAGCTTGAAACTTGGAATATAGTTCAGAGGCCAATGACAATGCAATAAAGAGAAGAAAAACCTCCGTTAGGTGGCGCGTGGATCGAAATATTTCAAAAAATCGTATTTTTGGTCCGATTTGGCTCATATTTAGAACACATATTACATCGTATCTTATCTTAATCGGTTTCGGATGAAATTTGGTACACATATAGCCAATAGTCTAGAAGGATCTACTAGCAATAGGTTTTTGAAAAGGGGGGAGGTCCCCGCCCGCTAGGAACAGTTATAATTTAATTATTGTATTTTTTCGTTTTTGTGACTGAATCACGCCAGAATGGCTACACGGATTTTAATGAAATTTGGGACACAGATAGACAGTTACATCCCAATGACTGTTTTGCGTCGTTTGATATAACTTCGTATTTTTCAAATATACCGAGAAATGGTTTAATTCTATGGCTCATCACATAGTGAATGTTCCTCTAAGCAGAGCCGCGTATCAAAAAGAAAAGATAAAAGTAATGAACATCGCAGAAAATAATTGTTAGATACTGCTGTAGCATTATCGATCAGCTGATAAAAAACACCAGAACAAAAAGAGCGAAGGGAGAGTAGCTCTTTTTTTGACATGGTGGGCTTGGAAGATACTAAAACTTGGTGTAACATGACGTACGATCTTCGTTATTTCAACGACTTGAAAAAGTGTACAAGCATGGAAATATAATATTGGCTCCAAAAACTTCGACGAAATTTAAATCCCTCTTAAATTCCACAAAGGACAAATGCGAACGCCTAGAAACCCGGCGGTATACTCCATCACCTGTTCACAGAAAAACAAGAATGAAGAAGAATGCGGCGCAAAGTACATTGGCCAATCGACCCGCTCTATAGGCATCAGGTTAAACGTAAAATATATTGAAAATATCGATCCTAGAAGTGGAATTACCGAACATGCCCTATCGAATGAACACTCGATAAGTGAAAGCGACTGTCAAATTATAAAATCCGAATCCAGTGTGAACAGATTAAACATTTTAGAATCCCTTCACATCTACGTAAATAAAAATGTTTGCGTAAATCCCGATACTGGCCCACTGTATTCAAGTTTGTTCTCAGCTGTTCAGTAAACTTCGTTTGTTTTTGTTTATTGTTGGCAGGCCCTCCGAGAGGGGGTGGTAAGGGTGGGATTCCCACCGGGCCTGGTGTTTCTAGGGGGGCCCGGATTTCAGTCCAAATCTCAAATCTGGGAAAAATTTAATATGTACCTTTACAACTGTAGTAAGTAACTTTGTATATGCATGCATATATACGAATTGAACATATGTATGTATATATCAGTAATGTTCTGTTGCATAATAATTCTGCAATGCATTAACACGCACATACGTATTTACATCCTAACATACATATGTTATAAGTTCAGAAAGAAGTTTCCTTGTTAATTTACTAAACGATCATGTACATATGTATGTATATACGGACATGCATATTTTCGCTTTAATTCTGTCAATGTTCATTTAAATTTGGCAGCATGCAAATATATACATATGTATGTATGTGTGTACATATTGCTGCTTTCCATATAATTCTACCAATGATTCTTTTGAATTATGGTCTTTGAGAAATATATCAAATAAGTTTATTGCAAATAGCTTTCAAGTATCTAATTTGGTGAAAATTGAAGATCAAAATCAAAGATTACTATATATTCGACTCCTCAATAACTCTCAATTTATCACGCTCTTGGCCCATGAACTAGTTTTCGCAGCTAGCAACATTGCCAAACGATGGGCTAGTGAACAGCTGATACGCAAAATGACCAAGTACCACTCAGTGTTGTTGTGACAGTTGAAGTGTGTGGCTAGTTGTTGTGTTTGCGTAGTGTTTTTCTGATTACAGGTGAGTGATATTTTTTATTTTGTCTGTTTTCCGCAAAGTTTCCGGCTAAATACTCAGATCGACTGTAGTAACCTCCCAGATTGACTGTAATCTCATTAAATTTTAGTTGAAAAGATGTATTCGCATAAGTCTGGTTCCCAAAAGATTGAGAAAATCTCTCGACAAAATCAGGAAACTGAATCTGACCGCAGAAACTCTTCGGGAGTCAATGGCATTCTAAAATATATGAGTTCATTTGAGTGTGTCTTGATGGCTTCTATTTGGTTCAAAATTCTTCAGGCTATTAATGAAAGAGATCTGGTTCTTCAAGAGATGAATGCTACCATTGACGTTGACGTCGACAATCTTCGAAGTTTACTTGCCGACTTGCAGCTTCTACGCGATCAGTGGAGTAAAATTTATAATGAATGCAAAACCGTTGCTGACAATTTGATCGATACTTCATCCATTTTACCACCAGCCAGGAAAAAAAAACGTGTTGACCCTCACATGAAATCTTCAATGAAGACTGCACTGTTGAAGAAATTGATTTCAAGAGAAACACTTTTTTTGTCATAATCGACTCAATCATAAGTGGAATAAGTAGACGATTTGCAGCTATAAATGAACTAAACGCAACATTTTCATTCCTGTGCCAATTTCCTGAAACAAACAAGAGTGTCAGACTGCTGCAGAAAACTTTGCAGTCAAATATCCTGCTGATGTATCTCAAAACTTATCGAATGAAGTTATACACCTCAAGAATATATACGAAGCAAATTTTGGACATCGACTACCTCCATTCGATTTACTTAATGCTATTTTCCCAAGCGTTTGCATCGCTCTGCGTATATTTTACACGATTCCAGTATCTGTTGCGAGTGGTGAGCGGTCGTTCAGTGTTTTGGTAAGAATAAAAAACTTTCATCGGCCCTGCTCAACCAAAATCAGGGTGTCAAGCCTAGTTACCCTGTGTTTGGAAGCACAAATGGCCAGAAAATGGCCCGTAGATAACTCTCCCACCGGGCCCGGAAATCCTCTCGACGGCCCTGATTGTTGGTATACTTACCAAGTCATTTACTGTTTAATCTTTTCTGTATTTCTTATTCAATTGTATTTTTATTGTAATTGCATTGTATTTGCATTATATTAACTTTTTAATGTTTGACTTCGTTTTTTAGAATCTTATGATTATCTCCTATTACAATGTTTAGTTGAAAACTACAACTGATGATGACACCACGCGCGTGTCGAAATATATTTATTAAATAAAAACATAATTTAAACGACTAAAAGCTTTCGTATTTAATTTATATGTTGTGAGATAGACAACAGTCTACTGGCGAAATTTTTTAAACATTATAGCTTTAAGTATAGTGACCTTCACCAATATTACAAACTCAATAGGTCAAATAAGTCGGGGGCTTACAAAGTGAGCAGTGACACTTTCCGCCTCTTCTTCCTCTCCCCCTCGGACCACACTTTTCTGTAACTTTTACACAATCGTGTCATGTAAGCTGTATAACAAATTACCTACTGTAATACAACTCATTAGAAAACTTTCTAAGTTTATGAGGGAAGTGAAACGGTGGCTACTTGGTTTCAATCATGAGGGTGTAGAAATTCTGTTGCGACCCATCGTATAAAATCCGTTATGCAATATTTATGAAGTTTCTAGCATTATATGTAAGTACTTTGTAATTTATAGTATTTCTTTTTATTTAATATAGTCTTTTTTTTTGTTTTTTTAAATAGTTATTCTCTGGTCTTTACTCTAACTAGGGATTGTAGCAATTATATCTTGTGATTATTATGCGCCCCGCAAGCATTTATAATTATATTTAAAGGAAATGATATTTCCACTGCTTTTATAATTAGCATTTAATGTCATTAACTATTTTCTTATTTGAATTTGTTATTTTTTATATTGTACTACTTGGAAAATTGTACGTATTTATAAGAAAATAAAGAATATACAATGCAATACAAAATATGAACCAAATCGGACATCATAGGTCGCTTTCTTTTCATGTATGTATTAGGTGTTCCAAATAGAGCCAAATCGGTCCACAAATATGATTTTTTTGCATATCTCGATCCCTGCGCCACCTAGCGGGGATTTTTTTTCCTAGGTCGCTTTCTATTCATGAATGTATTATGTGTTCCAAATGTGAACCAAATCGGACCACAAATACGATTTTTTGAAATATCGCGATCCCTGCGCCACCTATCGGAGTTTTTCTTATTATTTAGGGATATCGCCATAAAGGTGGACCAGGCTTGACTCTAGAATTTGTTTGTACGATATGGGTATCAAATGAAATGTGTTAATGATAATTTTAAAAGGGAGTGGGCCTAAGTTCTATAGGTGGACGCCTTTTCGAGATATCGCCATAAAGGTGGACCAGGGGTGACTCTAGATTTTTTGTACGATGGGTATCAAATGAAAGTATTATTTTAAAAGGGCGTGGGACTAAGTTCTATAGATGGACGCCGTTTTCGAGATATCGCCATAAAGATGGACCAGGGTAGACTCTAGAATGCGTTTGTACAATATGGGTATCAAACGAAAGGTGTTAATAAGTGTTTTAAAAGGGAGTGGGCCTTAGTTCTATAGGTGGACGCCTTTCGGAATATCGTTATAAAAGTGGACCAGGGGTGACTCTAGAATGCGTTTGTACAATATGGGTATCAAATGAAAGGTGTTAATGAGTATTTTAAAAGGGCGTGGGCCTTAGTTCTATAGGTGGACGCCTTTTCGAAATATCGCCATAAAGGTGGACCAGGGGTGACTCTAGAATTTGTTTGTACGATATGGGTATCAAATGAAAGGTGTTAATGATTTTTTTAAAAGGGCGTGGGCCTTAGTTCTATAGGTGGACGCCTTTTCGAGATATCGCCATAAAGGTGGACCAGGGGTGACTCTAGAATTTGTTTGTACGATATGGGTATCAAATGAAAGGTGTTAATGAGTATTTTAAAAGGGCGTGGGCCTTAGTTCTATAGGTGGACGCCTTTTCGAAATATCGCCATAAAGGTGGACCAGGGGTGACTCTAGAATTTGTTTGTACGATATGGGTATCAAATGAAAGGTGTTAATGAGTATTTTAAAAGGGCGTGGGCCTTAGTTCTATAGGTGGGACGCCTTTTCGAAATATCGCCATAAAGGTGGACCAGGGGTGACTCTAGAATTTGTTTGTACGATATGGGTATCAAATGAAAGGTGTTAATGAGTATTTTAAAAGGGCGTGGGCCTTAGTTCTATAGGTGGACGCCTTTTCGAGATATCGCCATAAAGGTGGACCAGGGGTGACTCTAGAATTTGTTTGTACGATATGGGTATCAAATGAAAGGTGTTAATGAGTATTTTAAAAGGAGTGGGCCTTAGTTCTATAGGTGGACGCCTTTTCGAGATATCGCCATAAAGGTGGACCAGGGGTGACTCTAGAATTTGTTTGTACGATATGGGTATCAAATGAAAGGTGTTAATGAGTATTTTAAAAAGGGTGGGCCTTAGTTCTATATGTGGACGCCTTTTCGAGATATCGCCATAAACGTGGACCAGGGGTGACTCTAGAATGTGTTTGTACGATATGGGTATCAAATTAAAGGTATTAATGAGGGTTTTAAAAGGGAGTGGCCCTTAGTTGTATATGTGAAGGCGTTTTCGAGATATCGACCAAAATGTGGACCAGGGTGATCCAGAACATCATCTGTCGGGTACCGCTAATTTATTTATATATGTAATACCACGAACAGTATTCCTTCCAAGATTCCAAGGGCTTTTGATTTCGCCCTGCAAAACTTTTTCATTTTCTTCTACTTAATATGGTAGGTGTCACACCCATTTTACCAAGTTTTTTTCTAAAGTTATATTTTGCGTCAATAGACCAATACAATTACCATGTTTCATCCCTTTTTTCGTATTTGGTATATAATTATGGCATTTTTTTCATTTTTCGTAATTTTCGATATCGAAAAAGTGGGCGTGGTCATAGTCGGATTTCGGCCATTTTTTACACCAATACAAAGTGAGTTCAGATAAGTACGTGAACTGAGTTTAGTAAAGATATATCGATTTTTGCTCAGTTATCGTGTTAACGGCCGAGCGGAAGGACAGACGGTCGACTGTGTATAAAAACTGGGCGCGGCTTCAACCGATTTCGCCCTTTTTCACAGAAAACAGTTATCGTCCTAGAATCTAAGCCTCTACCAAATTTCACAAGGATTGGTAAATTTTTGTTCGACTTATGGCATTAAAAGTATCCTAGACAAATTAAATGAAAAAGGGCGGAGCCACGCCCATTTTGAAATTTCTCTTTTATTTTTGTATTTTGTTGCACCATATCATTACTGGAGTTGAATGTTGACATAATTTACTTATATACTGTAAAGATATTAACTTTTCTTTTAAAATTTGAATTAAAAAAAATTTTTTTTTAAAAAGTGGGCGTGGTCGTTCTCCGATTTTGCTAATTTTTATTAAGCAGACATATAGTGATAGGAGTAACGTTCCTGCCAAATTTCATCATGATATCTTCAACGACTGCCAAATTACAGCTTGCAAAACTTCTAAATTACCTTCTTTTAAAAGTGGGCGGTGCCACGCCCATTGTCCAAAATTTTACTAGTTTTCTATTCTGCGTCATAAGTTCAACTCACCTACCAAGTTTCATCGCTTAATCCATATTTGGTAATGAATTATCGCACTTTTTCGATTTTTCGAAATTTTCGATATCGAAAAAGTGGGCGTGGTTATTGTCCGATATCGTTCATTTTAAATAGCGATCTGAGATGAGTGCCCAGGAACCTACATACCAAATTTCATCAAGATACCTCAAAATTTACTCAAGTTATCGTGTTAACGGACAGACGGACGGACGGACGGACGGACATGGCTCAATCGAATTTTTTTTCGATACTGATGATTTTGATATATGGAAGTCTATATCTATCTCGATTCCTTTATACCTGTACAACCAACCGTTATCCAATCAAAGTTAATATACTCTGTGAGCTCTGCTCAACTGAGTATACAATTCGTGCCGGCCAGCCTGTAAAGTCAAGCTAAATAAAACCGTTTTAAAACAACAGATCAGTTTGTAAATTTGTGCAAAATACGTATAATGAAATATAGAAAATATAAACAAATCAGATTGTTTAAAGAGCTGAATACTTTTACATGCAATTATGTATGTCTCAATAGCATAACGTCACGCTGACAGCTTAACGTCGTTCTATACGATGTATTACTACTCTATACCAGGGATGGCCTATTTTAGGCTCCTAAATCAGTTTCAGTGCCAGCGAGTGCTTGGTGAGACGTTTGTGTATTTTGGGGTGTTAGGGGAGTAAAAAAATACATTGGAAATATCGTACGCTTCGTCTCAAACGATATTCATCGCAAGAAGCATTGTAAACTTTACCAAGTAGCGCAACTAACAGCTGATCGCTCAAAATTTGCACACACACAAACATCACTAATGGCCATATTACGGAAACCTTAGGGAAATTGAAGTTAAATTTTAAACAGACAAAAAATTTTATAATTTTGGAATATATAGCATCTAGTACACTTATTTGCAGTAATTGAAAGAAAATATTTGCTTATACTCAAGTATTTAATTATTTTTTCAAATTTATCTTTAATATTGATGCAATGATCCAATGCAACTCTGCTCTTCCTACTGTTCTTCATTTCACTCCATTCGAATGTCTCTTTCACTGAATTCGAGTGCCTTCCACTCTATTCGCAACATAACCTCATTTAAGCTGCTAAACTATAAGGCCAATTAATGGTGACTTATAACCATAAAAACATAACCAGATAAAACAGCTGATCGAACCTACCTTATGGAAATCAATGTAATCGATTAAAGGTGCCATACCATAACGTTAACCATAACCATACCATAGCCAACCAATTGGTTTTTGGTTTTCTCGCCATATCCATAACCTAAAAATATTTGAGTTGGTGAATTTAATAACTTTTTGTAGATTTTATACATTGTTTTGGATACGTTATGACTAACAAACTTATATTTTGTGTAATACGTTTGTAACTTTTTGCGTTTTCTTCATTTTTATGAAATTTTCACGATTAACGCTAACACCATAACCATACCACAGCCAACCAATTGGTTTTTGGTTTCTCGCCATATCCATAACCTAAAAATATTTGAGTTGGTGAATTTAATAACTTTTTGTAGATTTTATACATTGGTTTGGATACGTTATGACAAACCAACTTATTTTTTGTGTAATACGTTTGTAACTTTTTGCGTTTTCTTCATTTTTATGAAATTTTCACGATTTTTAGGTGAAGGCACCATTATCGATCACATTGGAGATGGTTATGGATTTGGGTATGGTACGCCTATGGCGTTAGGGTTAAGGAAGTTTAATTATGCCTTATATAGTAAACAATGGCAAGAAGGTTACGGAAACACTAAAAACTGAAATGAAAATATTATCTCTCACCTCGAAAACCAATTCCCAAACTGTGTTGCAATAGTACGAAAACAAAACTAACACCCCTATTATGAATTTTCATACGATAGACGATAAACGCTTCCTAGCGTATCGTAAAAAATCAGCTTTCATATTGCGATTTCCACACGCCCGATAGATGTACTATTGTGAATGACAGCAGAGTTTTGTTTACAAATTTTTGTGAATCTATACGAAACAGATAGCAAAACAAAACGTAAATACTAACAATTCATTTGTCTTGTACGTAAAAGTGGCAAAAGTTTTTAAAAGCTATTATAATAAAATGTTTTATGCAACCTCTGTTACCTTTTATATAAACTCAAATGAACAAATTGACGGAACTTGCATAGATTCCACCGAAAGAAGAAAATTGAGAGATCATTCCAATCTTCTTGAAATGAACTCTACACTGTAAGTACTTGACATACTAAAGTAAAAAAGTTTAATAAACAAAATTGATGTCAGAGTATGTCTTAACAGAAATAGAAGGAAGTTTGCGCGCCCGTAAAAATAGGCCATCCATCCCAAATATTTTGAAGGTTTGTGCCACTTTAAGGCTTCTTGCCCAGGGTGTTGCAACAGAGTGTTGGGAATGAGGCTGTAGTTGGATTATTTTGGATTATGTAATAATTGTATATTTACTTTTATTTAAATAGTTCCCAACGTATCGTGGAAAAATTTATCAGCGATAGCTAGCGTAGAAAATTGAACAGCGTATGCGATAGTTAGCGTATGGCAATACCACGATAAACGATAAACGCTAACGATCGAGTTTCACACGCTAGAATTTATTTCATAATACGATAGAACAGATTGCAAGCGTTTATCGTGTATCGTACGAGTTCATAATAGGGGTGATAAATTTTTTGGCAAGAAATACGAAAAACGGAATAACCATAGACTGAAGCCGACTTTATGTTAATCAACGCATTATTGACATTCATTTCGCCTTCACATACATTTAATTATATGCAAGTCGATTCATTTTGCAATATATACATAAAGGTATATAAAAATTATTTTTAAAGTAGTAGCATTAGAGGAAGTAGTAGTAGAAAAACATACTAATGCACGTTTCGTATACATCGTGGGAAACGAAACCTTATTCAGATTTGTTGGCAGTGTTGCCGTGAGCCTAGAAAGAAATGTATCAGTTTATAAATAAAAAAAAGTACCAATCGCATAAGCAAGTACTAATTATACCGGTTTTATTATAAATATAACTGCTTTCATTTATAAATTTCAAATTATGGAGTAATTTTCAAATTTCTTCAGCTCACATACATATATCGTTAAATCCACACTGCAAAAATTGTTGGAGCATGTGTTGCATGTGTGTTAAATTTACGTCGACCATTTTTCTAATTTTTAAAACTTGCTTTGTTTATGATTTGAATCATTAAGGAACTTTTAAAATTACAACTGAAAATTCAGTTCGAGTTGTGAATCACAAAAGCGACATTACATATTTGTGGCCTTTAGTGGCGAGCGAAGCCGTCGGTAAAGGCTAGTTTATCCTAAAACGCTTAATAATTTGAACATAATAAGAGCGACGGCAGCTGTATTTTCCACATAGCTCTCAATGTTATGTGTGTTTGTATATTATTCTCTTCCTGTGTTCTTCGCCCCACATACCTGCACTTGATCGTCCCTCACCTAGCACTTAAATGTACAAAGCGTGCCCGTATGAGCAAAAGGCTCATACGAGCCGTTTTGCCCATCGCTGCTCTATACGAATTCTTGAAAGACAATAGGTTGCGTACCAATCACCTAATCAGATCTGCACCACGATCAAATTTCACTTAAACGACCCGGGTAGCACTCAACTCATTTGTACATGTAATAAATAGAATGCCTGTCATTTACAAACCTTTTTTTCCAGAATTGTCCCTAAAATTTAGTTTGAAACTCAAAACATATTTAAAATTAAAGACTAGTACTGTTAGTTCTTGAAACCATGCCGATATACTATCCATATAAAATTATATGGGATTTTTCACTTAAAAAAACTAGAACACCAATACTTTACAAACTGGGGTCGGCGGTTAAAACACGTCCAAACATATCGGGAAGTATCAGAAGGCGTGTTTTGAACTTTAAAACATTCGTTCCAAGGCTGATATTAAAATATTTTACTTCTGTCTGAAGCTTTTTGCAAAAAAAAGCAATTGCAAATTAAGTTGCGGTTGTTGTATTTATATTTGTTGTGCATATGCACCCACACTTACACAGAAAAGTGTTCTCTGCGAAAAACTATGGATCGGGCGCAGATTTTGCATTGCCTTGGGTTCTTTTCTGGGTTTTTGCGAAATATTTTGACAAAAGCTAAATTTTTAAATTTCCGAAACTGCTCCAGATAAATATTAGAATCAAAACGTTGTTGCTGCATTTGTATGTTAAATTTTTATCGGGATCTGGATCAGTGTTCAATGGAACTCAGCTATATATACGCTGAAAGTATCAGGGTCACAGAAAGGCATCGAATACTTTAATTTGGAGAAACATAAAATTACACTAAAGATGCCACGATGAAAAACCCTGTTTGTCTCCGAGATCTCCTAAATCGAATTTGAGACTACTTTGAGCTCACTGTAATGCAAACCATGATCAGATCGTCTACTTGAGATCGCTTTTTTCCTGTAGTAGACTTGA
>JARSSU010010594.1:0-16487 GCA_029619165.1 Eurosta solidaginis
TCATTTTTCATACCAAGATAAAGTGAGTTCAGTAAGCACGTGAACTAAGTTCATTAAAGATATGTCGATTTTTGCTCAAGTTATCGTGTTAACGGCCATGCGGAAGGACAGACGGACGACTGTGTATAAAAACTGGGCGTGGCATCAACCGATTTCGCCCATTTCACAGAAAACAGTTAGCGTCATAAAATCTATGCCCCTACCAAATTTCAAAGGATTGGTTGATTTTTGTTCGACTTATGGCGTTAAAAGTATCCTAGACAAATTAAATGAAAAAGGGCGGAGCCACGCCCATTTTGAAATTTTCTTTTATTTATGTATTTTGTTGCACCATATCATTACTTTGAGTTGAATGTTGACATAATTTACTTATATACTG
Organism: Eurosta solidaginis; assembly: GCA_029619165.1. Taxonomy (NCBI): domain Eukaryota; kingdom Metazoa; phylum Arthropoda; class Insecta; order Diptera; family Tephritidae; genus Eurosta; species Eurosta solidaginis. The sequence goes on from JARSSU010010594.1 coordinate 380, forward strand.
TAAAGATATTAAATTTTTTGTAAAAATTTTACTTTAAAAAAAAATTTTTTTTAAAGTGGGCGTGATCCTTCTCCGATTTTGCTAATTTTTATTAAGCGTACATATAGTAATAGGAGTAACGTTCCTGCCAATTTCATCATGATATCTTCAACGACTGCCAAATTACAGCTTGCAAAACTTTTAAATTACCTTCTTTTAAAAGTGGGCGGTGCCACGCCCATTGTCCAAAATTTAATAATTTTCTATTCTGCGTCACAAGTTCAACTCACCTACCAAGTTTCGTCGCTTTAGCTGTCTTTTGTAATGAATTATCGCACTTTTTCGGTTTTTTCGAACTTTTCGATATCGTAAGTGGGCGTGGTTATAGACCGATATCGTTCATTTTAAATAGCGATCTGAGATGAGTGCTCAGGAACCTACATACCAAATTTCATCAGATACCTCAAAATTACTCAAGTTATCGTGTTAACGGACGGAGCGGACGGACATGGCTCAATCAAATTTTTTTCGATCCTGATTATTTGATATATGGAAGTCTATATCTATCTCGATTCCTTTATATATGTACAACCAACCGTTATCCAATCAAACTTAATATACTCTGTGAGCTCTGCTCAACTGAGTATAAAAAGGACAAAAAAGGTCTCCGTGAAATTTACAGTAGGTGTTTGCTAAATATTCAGTTACCTGAATTCATAAGGTCTACCTGCGTCCAGCTGTGATTTCATTTTTTACATCAAATAAAGTGAAGCAACCTTGGGTATAAATATGCGCCTGAGCAGGTATAGGTAAGAAGGAGGCGAATTTAGTACGTCGCTTTTGTTCTTGGAATTTATTAATAAAACCAAATTTTTCGGTTATAAGCTGCATAATATACCTGGAACTCATTTCCATAATTTGAGTATATAAAGCAATGTTTAATACAACGCCCAAAATCTTTCGTTTTTTGAAGTATATAGAATTAAGTATTATGTTTATTTAAATAAACATAAATATAGCTCACATATTTTTTAGTAAGATATACTCGATGGCAAATTTTATATGTCTCTAGAAAACTCCAACTATGAGGTGTTCAAAGCTTCAAAGACAAAAGCGGATTCGTTGAGGCTATTATGACAGAATTCCAAATGAAGCATGCACAAAGAGACGAAGACTTGAATGAAAAAATTGGCTTCATCTACATTCCAATACAAAGAAAATGGCAAGCAGTCGGTCGTTCTGCTTCAAGGTTTATAAGTAAGCATGAAAGCTAGCTAGCTGGTAAAAGTTTTTGGATGCCTAGCATATCACCAATCGAACTAGACGAAGACCAACAAACCCATAGAAGAATGACGACCTACACAAGGAAAAGGAAGCTGTCAGATTATACTAGAACTATCGCCAGGACTCATCTTTCAGGATCATTGGCTATTATATATAAAAAGGACGAAGAAAACACCAAGTCTCATATCATATCAGTAGTAGTTGCGTTAGGTGCGATTGAGAAGGATCAAAAACAGCATTCTCACACCCCCAAATGCGCTACCTAGGAGACACACTCCTGAAGAGTCTTTGGCGCTGTTTACAGATCTCGGGTTATCGAAGCATAAATATAATATATTGCGTGAGTCATTATTGCAACATAATGCCGGTCTTTTCCCTGGACACAAACAAATCACTGAAGCCAAGAAAGAAGCAGTTCCTCCAAGAGCCAAATACTGAAGTATCAGCTGACGTTGAGCTCCAAAACTTAATGATCATACTTCTATGCGACTCTTGAAAAGAAAAAAAAACATTAAAACAAAAATAATTCAAGATGCATTCTATAAAGAGCTTGGCTTGAGAGTTGACAGCCCAAAGTATGGATACGGCAACACAAATGATGGAAACTCCTCAAGAAGATTTTTTGAACACGATGAAATGACTGCTCGCATTACTGGAGTCGATAGAGAATTAGTCAAACGATTGGGAGTAATTTTAAATATTTTAAATTGCTATGAAAAGTGAATGGACCTAAATTTGGAGAATATGCATCGAAAACTGCAGGGCTGCTGCTTCAAAAGTACATAAAATTTTGGCCCATGGAAAAGATTTAATAGAATACCAGTTTTTGCATTAGGAGAATTGTCTGAAGAAGCTCAAGAATCTAAAAACAAGACTACAAAAGATATAGAAGTACTAACGCTTGCAAAATCTCACGAGTTAGACAAAACGAGGACCTTTTCACATGTTGGCATCTCTTCTGATCCAGTCATATCATCCATGAGCATGTAAGATCACAAAAAGATCTTACAGACACCTATCGCTCAGAAATGGTTTCTTGTTTAGATATATTTTCAAGTTGACGAAGACTACGTTAAGTTTAAATGAAGGACCCACCTTTTTACTATCACAACAAAAAAAATTATTTAGTACTGAGTTTTGATATTTTATTGAAAAAAAGAAAATCAATAAATACAAGTTCATTATTTATTATAATAATACAGTTATTTCATTTAGTAATTATAATCATATAATTTTCGTTTTTACATCTTTTTAAAATTTATCAATTTTAAGATGAGCTTTGAAGCACCCTTTATGTATATTTATTTAAAGCTTAGGCATTGGCTATCAGAACAGTAATAAATTTTTAAAGAATCAATAAAGCTGGTAAGCGGTTATTAGATAAAACTAATAGGGCATACTCAAAAATTTATTAGTTGTTCATCTTTGGCTCAAATACAATACAGTGTACTCTCTCTTAAACGGACACCTAAGAGACTGCTAAATTTGTCCGCTTATGAGAGGCGTCCGCTTAGAGAAAAGTATTATTGATGAATGTTTACAGTTTTATTTCCAAAACAAGAATATTAATACATACAAATAAGACTGAGTTAGGACGTTCATAAAGCTTTGTTCATAAATTAAAGAATAAAGTTTTGTGTACAAAATATTCAAAATAGTTTAAAAAAGTCAGAAAATTATCGCTTGGCGAGTTTTTCCTTTAATTTCAATATCTTGAAAATGTAGTTGAATATCAGTTAGCAGTTCAACACCCCTAAGGTCGTTGTGATTTAAAGAAAAATGCTTAAGTTTTTTTATAGCTAACTAAGCCTCTTTATAAGTAATCTTGTCAGCAATATCATTTCCTATTTCATCTGCAGACGAGATGGCCAGCGATTATTGGAAAAAAGGTAACATTTCAGTATTGATATTTTCCACGTGTTCATCATTAATAGAGATTTCATTATCTAATTAATATAGTCCTCCACGTCAATTTGGATTTTCGCTCTGAACGCGATTAATAACTCTAGAGAACTGGGCAAGTGCTGATAAAGGAAGCTCATCTTGTGCAGTCCACCCGCTTTCATCATTGGGCAAATCGGTTTTCACAAACCCAGCTTTAATAAAACAATTTTGTATTGTCTGTGGACTCACTTGTTCCCACGCCTTGTGTATAAATAAACAACGTCTAAGAAATTTATTGATTTTGATAATTCCATAGCAGAATTTGAATCTTCCATCCGTACCAAAATATGTTTTAAAATAACGATTTGTATATAAATTTAAAGTTTTTTTATAACACCTTGATCAAGCGGCTGATCTTTGTTTTTGATAATGCTAGCAGCTTGCGTTTTGCTGAACTTACATTTCTTTGCCAACTCTCGTACACTTACTTTCTCTTTCTTATGAATTTCGATCAATTAACTTTGTTTAATACTCAACACTACTTCAGGCATTGCGATTCACGTACGTACACACACAAGAAGATACTAACTACTGTATGCAATGGTACATACATTTTTATGTCTTTTACTGTATTGAAAACAGGTTCTTCGTATTTAGGGGATTCCCTACATCCATGCACGTATTAGTGAATAAGCAACAGCTGTACGAATGTGGTAAAGAGTAAATGAAAAAAAAGTGTTGTAAGCTGTCCGGTTATGGGAAATTAAAAGCCCTTTGGGGTAAAAAGCAAGTGTCCGCGTCCTGTTATGGAGGGTTGTCCGCTCAAAGGGAAAAACTAAAAAAATGCTTAAGGATTTTTTTGGTACTGAAAAAATTGTCCGTTTATGAGAGGTGTCCCGCTTAAGAGAGGTGTCCGTTAGGAGAGAGTGCACTGTAATATGAACAAGTTTTAATAATTTTTCTTAGTTAAGTATTAATAAAATATTTGGTTTTTGAATTTTTCCAAAAATATCTAAGTAAATTTATACATGAATTTTCAGCAATGTTTTTATACTTATCCCCTAGCGTACACATTTCACCTTTTAAGAGTATAACTTTTAAAAAATAAGTAATGCGTCCATCAAGTTTGGGGTGAGATTGATAACTTTTGCTACGAGTACCAAAACTTTAGTCATATATGGGGTAGAGCCACACTCCTTCATACAAATCATAAGTTTAATCTGATTTTCATGTTCAAATAACAACCTCATAAAAAATGTCAAAGTTTGTCCTTCAGTCTTTTTAAAAAATTTGTTTTATATTTTTTTTGTATTTTTCTAAATTTTTCAACTTTGACGAATTATTGTGAAGACACCCTGTATTTATAAATTGCACAAAATCCTAAATAATTATCTTTCCAGTTGCCGTATGAATCTTTAAAAATCCTTATTATTTCAAAAATTTCCAAAGAAAAAACTTCAAAGGTGCCCACATTGCGACTGTCCAAAATGTTTTGCGGTGTCGGAGAGGGTTGTCCTCTGTGAACATTTTTAAGGCGTCACTATCAGCCCGTCTAGTCAATTTTACGAGTACCTTCCAGCGCAGTTATGGGTATAGAGTCAGAACGCACATTTTAGAATTTAGGCCGCCATAATTGAATTTCTGAAAATTGCCACAATTACAAAAAAAGCACTCCCCACATCTTAAGAATAGACAGGGGGAACAATAATTCTACCCCTTCCCATACATCGCATACCTGGCGTTAGCTGTCAAGTAACAGGAATTTAGCTATTTCTGAAACGCGTGTTATAGTAACCTACGTAAAATCGAATTTTTAACGTGTTTATTTTAAGTTTTGAGACAATTGAATTGGGTAATTGTGATGGATTGCGATATTTTAGGTAAATACTAACATTATTAATGTTGTTTGTAATTTTTAAAAGTTATAAATAGATAAAGAACCTATTTTATTTAGAATGTTAAAAAAAATTTTTTTTGATCTTTGGTTTTCAAAACCAGTTTTGTTATGTTTCCAAGTCCGTCTAAGTGAAAATTAGTTTTGAACATGGTACTTAGCATATTAGCTTACCAACTGCATTAAATTTAGCTGCAGATACTTGCAGATAGGGGGTTAGATAGAGGGTTTGAAACACCCTTGCTGCTGTACGACAAGAAAAATAGCCTCACTGCGCAGGTACTTTTTAGTGTTACACAGTGTATATCTATTTTTTTTAATATAACCGATTAATTACACGAATTATTATAATTTTTCATATTAAACATGTTTAAGAAGATAGAGGCAATAAATATTTTGGCGACCCTAAAACTTGCAAATCTACCTATGTGAGAGACTGTTACGTCTGCTGCCGGAGACTCGGTGGGGAGACGCGATGGTATGCATTTACGCAGATTGCACAAGCTGCGCTTCTACGCTTAACCTCCGGCACATTGCCGGAGACAATGTTTAAGATAGGAGATGTTCAGAGGGCGAAGCAAGCTTCACCAAACCTCTAGTGTATGGTCACACATTCACCAGCTTACCACAGCACAATTTGTTAAACGACCCGCTGTCTGTATTTATTATTTAGCTATTATTTGTAAGCACTTGTCAATCAGCTATGTGCGTCAGAATTACAGTTTTACACGCTATTAAAACCACCAATCAGGGTATTTTGTCTGCTTTGAAACTTATGTGTTAAAACTTGTGTTTTAAGTGTTGTGTGATATGTGGGAAGTGAACCTACTAGAATTTTGTGAGAGCTCCGCTGCTTTGCACCGAAGTTTGCGCCTGCCACATCTGTATCTTAAAATTATCTCTGTCATTACTTCGTCTAAGACGTCAGCAGCTATAGCAATAGGTCTTCACGCGCAGCTGCAATCGCAACATAACTCTTATATGCGTACCTGGTTACAGGAACAACGAATGAATTGGGGAAGGCAGACGAGGTTTGAAGGGCAGGGGCACTGCTGAGGTCAGCGAAGGCGTCAATATGCAACATCCACTTTGATCAATCAAAAGAGCACACAAAGCAGACCAGAACTGTTCTCCTCGACTCTCAAAATACCTAAGAAAACCTTACTATAGTAGGAGATCAGAGGACCTACTAAATAGGTTCTAGGAAATAAATCTTTAGATTTAGTTTCCACAATCACGAGCCACGGGCCTTTTAGCCCACATGCCGAGAGAACCGGGATCCGTTTTAACAGCATTTGCAGGAGCGGTGAGTGAGGTCTAGCACACACTAGGTTTCTAACTATGGCAGTTAAATACTGTAGGATTTATAAAGTGCTTTAATGCTCTGTAAAAAATATTAGCAGGTTTCATTGTCAGCACAAAATGGTTCGAAGGGAGTATCGAATAGCCACAATAAAACAGCAGTAATTGGTTCCAGAAGAAATCTGCATCAAATGGCGCCCCTGTGCGCCACTTGCGTTCGGATCTTTAGTATCCGGGCGGCCAAGAAAACCAAACAACTCACTTAAAAATACTTCAACTAAACTGCAAGTGGCAACATGGATATATAGGGCGAAATTGTGAAAGGCACTGTTTCCACAAAGACTATCTGCTAAGTCTTAGTCCGTAACTCGAAGCATTCCAAACTCAGGCTGAAGCCTAATAAGGCAACAAGAATTCTCTTCAAAACTAGCGGAATCCAGTAAGAAAGAGTACCTTCGTAAGGAAACGTGTCTCCTCTTGATTTTCCCTACAGATTGGCGGGACGGGACCTACATGTTTTATGCCGACTCCGAACGGCATCTGCAAGGCAGATGAGTTTTCACTGGAGCTTTTCATGGCAGAAATACACCCGGAGCGCTTGCCAAACACTGCCGAGGGGCGACCCCGCTTGGAAAAATTGTCTTCTAATTGAAAAACCTTTTTTATAAAATTTTGATGTTGCTTTGCCCGGGGTGTGAACCCAGGGCATACGGTGTGGTAGGCGGAGTACGCTACCATCACACCACGGTGGCCGCCGAGAACACAAATTAGGGAGCACATTTTAAGGAACTCAAAGTGGAAATATGACAACTGAATTTTTAAATCAACATGTTAAATAGGAAACGCACCTCAAGACCTGAAAGCAAATTTGTTATGTATACGCACCGGTAGCCATATTTTCAAGTGGTAGTTGGTTGGTTTTTAATAACGTATGCACGGTGAAGCGACGAGCCGTTCTTTACTCAGACTCGTAGGTGGTTGCACCGTCATTAGCGTACCGCGTCTGACTAGCACGCTGTGGGAGGCTCAAAGGGCGTGGAAGGGGTCTGTGGCTAGCCAAAGGCTCATACTAAAGGTCACCGGTTATGTGCAAAGACCAAGAAGTTCCCACTACAGCCCAAATGTTCGCAGACAATAAGGTATCTGTTGGGGATTGGGCGAAGGCGCAGCATCAGCTGGCATAGGCGATGCCAGTTTATGCCGGTTTTAGGCAGGAGATGTATAACAAGGAGGAACCCACGGAGCACCAGCGTACAACGGGGAAAGGCACCGATGAGGGTTACAACACAGTGGGGACTGGGCAAGGGTTCCCCCAGCGGGTTAGGGGTTCAGAATATACCCGCGGAAGGTATGCCTGTCGTAAAAGGCGACTAAAATACCAGATTCAAGGGGCTATGTAGCGCAACCTTTCAGGTTGCCAGCGCAATATATAGCTTCTCCAAACGCAATTGTCAACCTCACTTATCCGCGGCGAATCCTGTTTCACTAACAGACGAGGCTCTGTCGACCCTAAGCTCCTCATGTGGCCACATAAATCGTTCCCGAGATGGTCGGGCTAGCACCTTAATGGTGGTGTGGTACCGGAGCGTACCGGATCTGTATCCGGCAAATGACCATCACATCGATAACACTCCCCAAAGCCTTCGGGGAGCAACCTTATCGCTACAAAAACAACAACAACAACTGGGCAAGGACTTTCGCGGTCATAGCTGAAATTTCGAATCAATAGTGTGAGAAGCGAGCAGGCGAGATGGTCCGGCTTATAAGTTTTCGACAGATTTAATAGTTGATGGCGGACAGTGTCGAAGGTTACTCTTAGAGTGGGTTGATCGGTGAGCTGTAATAGGCCAAAGACTGTGGTATGTAGTACGGAGTATCGAAACAGCAACAACTGAGGGGCAATCTGATATCCGGTGGATAATGGCGGCAAATATGCACGGAACGCGCACCAGTAGTGAACGTGGAGGGTGAAATTATAGTAATTACAGTGGGGTTGGACCGATGCCTTACAGCCACTTACATGACCTCAAACTCCACTTTCGTCTACATATTTTCAGTACCTCCTATTGGAACACCTTGATGACAATTTATGAACCGCTATGTTATCTGAGCAGCATCGATGGGGGAGCAACAACAGAAACAAAACCCTAGCAGAATTGCAGAGAATGATTTAACGAAAAATTCATACTCTATTGGAAAAATGCATTAATCGATTGAATATCCGAAACAATTTCATGGTGAACTTTATGCATTTAGGGTATACATTAGAGTGATTTTATCTCATAGGGCAAAAAAAATTACAGAATTTTTTTGGGGGCACCCCCTAAAATATTTCGTTTTGCTAGATTTGCCAAAGGTTGAGCACAATTGGAAGATGTTAACCCGTGCCACTGGGGCCTCAAAGTTTGGAGTCGCCAGTGATACAGTAAAAAATCAATGTCGGATTTTTTTGGGGCACCTCCCTAAAATGTTTCATTTTGTTACATTTTAAGATTGCCAAAGTTTGACCACAATTGGAAGATGTTAACCCGTGCCACTGGGTCAAAGTTTTGAAAATCTCGATTTTTTGGTAGTTTGGCGACTTCGGCGACCCAAATCTTTAGAACGGCTCAAGCTATTTACCCATGCCGTAGACCAAATTAAAGGCGATACTGTTAATAATATTGGCAAGAATATTAGCAACACTAAGGGATACTATCATCTCTGAGCCGATGCTAAGCAGTGACTTGTATGCACATCATTAAATAAATCATTATGTCTACACGCAGCGGAGAAGAGACGCACAAACACATGCAGATATCTTATATGAGATGCTCCCAAAAGTATTGCAATTATAATTGTGCTCACATATACACGCGTATACGAGAAGCTATAAACGTAGTATTTTATAGCTGATAACCAACTAGTAAATTCTAGAAATGGAAGCGCCTAGAAGATGCGAACGAGAAATCACAGAGTATAAAAGGCAGCAACAGTAGAGGCACGACAATCAGTTGGATTTAAGACTCTATCTGGCGAGCAATAGTAGTGTTATATTGAAAGTAGTCTAATAAAGGCCATTTTGCATTATTGAATAGTGGAGTTACTTATTCAACAGTTTAGTGATTCGAACGTTAGCAGATGGTTGCAAATAAGGGAAATTGCACAAAATTCGTTACAATATTTTATATGCAATACGTAAGTGGCACTGAATTCGAGATAATGAAGCCAATGTCCGTAAAACGTGACTAGGTACCTGGTAGCCGTTAGAGCGAAGATACGTTATTTTTATTACTATAGCTCATTATGGGCAAATACTTGTACTTTGGAATACCATTTCATTTAGATATGTTTGTTATGGTATACCGTTAATTTTAGACCAACAGCAATGTTTTTATACTCAGCTGAGCAGAGCTCACAGAGTATACTAATTTTATTCGCAAAACGGTACCTCTTAACGACATAAACTAATCGAGATAGATATAGACTTCTGTATATCAAAATAATCTGGGCGAAAAAAGAAATTCATTTAGCCATGTCCGTCCGTCCGTCCGTCTGTAAGTAAGCACGATAACTTGAGTAAATTTTCAGGTATCTTAATGCAATTTGATATGTGAGTTCCTGGGCATTCACCTCAGATGGTTATTTAAAATGAACGAAATCGGAATATAACCACGCCCACTTTTTCGATATCGAAAATTTCGAAAAACCGAAAAAGTGCGATAATTCATTACCAAAGGCGGATAAAGCGATAAAACTTGGTACGTGGGTTCACCTTATGACGCAGAATAGAAAATTATTAAAATTTTGGACAATGGGCGTGTCACCGCCCACTTTTAGAAGAAGTAATTTTAAAGTTTTGCAAGCTGTAATTTGGTATATGAATATGTAATGTTCGCTTACACCCGAACTTAGCCTTCCTTACTTCTTTTTTTTTATGTCAGGTATGTATCTGTTTTTTCCTCATACTGCATTACTGACGACCCCAAGCTTTGAGCCCCCAGTGGCACGGGTTAACATCTCCAAATTGTGCTCAAACTTTGGCAATCTTAAAATCTAACAAAATGAAACATTTTAGAGGGTGCCAAAAAAATCCGACATCGATTTTTAAAACCACTAGTAGACATATATAATAGCTGACTATGGAAAATCTAGCTATTCTGCTGTCTAGGCTATGATATACAACAATCTAATAATGAATTCATAAGAGCTAAACTTCATTTCATTTTGAATATATAAAATTAATCTGCTAATTAATGCAACATAAAAACACTTAAATACAAAAAAATCATATAATATATACATTTGCCATAAATGATTAATATGCACTGACTATGAAACAATGCTCATAAGCGTATTCATATTCATACATATTAACATAAAACTTGCTCAAAACAACGATAGCATAACTGTCATTCAAAATTCATTTACTTTTCGAATGCAAATTTTGAGGACAGCTGTTAATACAGAAATTATAAAAACATTTTTGAAAAGTTTGCACTTTCCATAGGCGTCATTGAGGCCGACGCTGCTGCGGCTGATGATGATGACGTTGATGATGATGCAGATCTAAACGACCAACTCTTACAAAAATTGCGCTGCTAGTACCATGAATGTATAGAATTCAAAACTTAACACATGAATAACATGGAAACGTCAAAAAGTGAAGCGACAAATGTCACAATGACGGAAACAAATATTAAACTGAACAGCGGAGACGGGAAGAGGGTACTAGGGGTACATGACTTATTTAAATGAAGGCTTAGAGTGGGTGGTGACGGGCGGTTGCAGTTGAAAGATTGCTTCAATTCATAGCGTTTAAAGGCAACAACAACAAAAAACAATTTTTTTCTACTTTTAACTGCATTCATAATAATAATTTTTATGATTGTTAAAATTTGTGAACGAAACAACTTTTTACAAAATTTGTTTTTGCGCTAGTTTTTTTTTAGTCTTGTATGCTAAGTCAACAAATTTCGCTCAAAGCAATACAAAGAGGTATGACAAATGAATGAGCAAATCAAGATATGTATGCCGCGTAACCAAACGCTGAGAACAAGAGTTTGTTTGAGAGGTTATAGAGGGAATATTATATAGCCGACTAACTCAGCTGTGAAAGGAATTAGAAAAAAGAGAATAATTAGAAAAAACTATACATATGTAAAATTATGTACAGTTTTGCATGGTCAAAATGAAACATCTACAAAATATTGGCCGACTCGTTCACGAATCAAATTGGCGAAGAGCAATTATATTCGTATATAATTACATACTGTAACAAATTTTAAAGATTCTCGATTATTCCTTACCTTTTGTTATCGTTCGAATCACTAAACTGTCGAATAAATAAAACTCAAGCACTGCATATACAAAATGATCTTTATTTAACGCACTACTATGGTAGTATAATTGCACAATTGCTTTTATTCGCGTACGTACTTCACTTAGAACGCTTAAATATCAAACGCATTGATTAGTCCTTAACTTGTGTTGCTTTTAATTCTTTGCTGCGTCGTTTGCCTATTTCTCACAAGGGTTTAGACTTTTCACGAACAGTCTTCTCGATTAGCTTGCCATTTTCTTCTCTCATGCCCTGCATATCATATTCGCAGTGTGCCATCTATGCATATGTGTTTAATTTATCTGATGTCAAATGCACTCTTTGTTGCTGTTTTACACGTGTGTTTAATGTGTGTCTACTGTCTTAACTGATGTGCGCATGTGTGCATAGCTATATGCTGTCTCATCTGTTTACATTTCAGCAGCTATTTTGCATTAGCGGCATAGTGTTGTATCGGAATGGGTTATATTCACCAGAATACCAAGCCAGCATAATCTGCTGTGGTCGCGATGGCATGCATGTAGTGTGCTAATTTACCACAACAAAAATTTAGGGTCCATTTATGAATTTATTTAAATTTTTTCGAAAGGCTGAGTGCGTCCGTAGTGTTAAGAGAAGGCAGTGTCCATTAGTATGGCCACCGTGAGCGGTAAAAATTCTCCTTCAAAGATATGAACAACTTTGTTAGTTTTATATCGCAGAATTTGCACATGATCTAAGAAATTATGCAGCCCCGCGCTTGTTGCCACAACGTTTCTACTTGATGGATTATATGCAACTCTGTTCTCCAAAGGATGTGCCAGCCTATCATAAGCCTATAGCCTTCTCTCTTTAGATATATAAGTATTTTTGTAAATCTTAGACCGAAAGAAATGGTGCTAGTAAAAGTCACAAATCGGTTCTGTTGTTCCTTGACTTAACGGAGATTCGGTGAATTAATCGAATTATGGTTAATTCTACCGAGTGTCTTTGTCAGGGAACAAATTAGTTTAGTATTTCAACAGAAGAGAAATTCTCGCTGTTAGTTAACAAAATGCTGTAACTGACAGATTCCTAATCATTCTAACTTATTTTCTGTTAACACACACAGATCTCACTGGTCATTTTCAACAGCGATCAACAGTCAATACATGAGCAAATTTCAAATAGAATTTTACGGCTCACTGCGCTCTCTACTTTGTACTTATGACGATGGTGCCACTTGTTTAAAAAAAATACCAAATAAGAAAAACCACCACTGCGCTCTCCTACTTTGTACTTATGACGATGGTGCCACTTGTTTAAAAAAAATACCAAAATAAGAAAACCACCAAATCGAAAAAACACACAAATGTGGAAAACAACAAAAAACTAGTTTTTTCTAGTTATCAATACAAAACGAAAAACCGGGATGATACCGGGGACATCTATTTATCGGGTACAATTTTGCAACCTTCTCCTCCAAGCGAAATGCAAAATTAACGCCCTCTTGTTGCAAAAGTTTTGTTTGAACGAACAGGATTTTTCCAAAGTTAGTAAGTTAGTTAGTTCAAGTTTTTATGAATTTTCACTCAAGCGAACGAATCTAATAAGATAATAGAAAACATCCTTTTTTAATGTTGATCGTTTCCGACAACATTAAAGTGTGACTAGGTGTGTGTGTTGGAATCGTTTCAACTTAAAGTGTTATAACTAAACGTGCCCAATTACAAGTAAAGTTACTCCAGTGGTGAATTAACTTCTAGCGATTTAATTCTTTACCTTGTCTATAACTTACAAGTTCTCTTTTTAAAATGTTACGCACCAACATTTATACTACATGTTTTGTTCGAAACAATCAAGTGTGGCAACTACATGCGAGAGAAGAAATTGAGAAAGAGCTGTGCTGCAACTGAAAGAATTGAGAATCAGTTTTTGTGACTACTATTTTAATTTCTATTTGAAAAGCGAAGTTCAAAACTATAGATTAAATAAATTATAAAATATAAAGTTTGGTGAACGTGCGTTTAATCAAACAAATAATAAAGTGTATAATATTTAATGTGCGCCGGCATATTTGATGTAAGCCCAATTGAAGTTCTAACCAACTAAGCTGCGTACATAGGTCATGTATATGTAGCCAATCATGCGCTATTTATATATTCACATATTTACGTATTTATGTATATGCCACCGTGGTGTGATGGTAGTGTGGCTCCGCCTGCCACACCGTATGCCCTGGTTTCACAACCCGGGCAAAGCAAACATCAAAATTTTAGAAACAAGTTTTTCAATTAGAAGCAAATTTTTGTAAGCGGGGTCTCCCCTCGGCTATGTTTGGCAAGCGCTCCGAGTGTACTTCTGCCATGAAAAGCTCTGAGCGAAAACTCATCTGCCTTGCAGATGTCGTTCGGAGTCGGCATAAAACATGTAGGTCCCGTCCGGCCAATTTGTAGGGAAAATCAAGAGGAGCACGACGCAAATTGGAAGAGAAGCTCGGCCTTAGATCTCTTCGGAGGTTATCGCGCCCTTACATTTATTTATTTATATATATGGCAACATAGGTACTTTTCGGACAAAGCTGTCGCAACAACTTTTTTGTTCATTTGACTACTAAAACGGTCAATTACGGATCAACGATTTGTGCGCTGTTGATTCAACATATTGTTGCGATGGATAAAAATTAACAGAAATTTCGTTGAATTGAGCCGTATTTGGGTTGGTTTTACCAGTATTTTTCTCTCAGTGTATATCTCTTTCATGCCTTTTCGCATCATATGCAACTCGGTCTCCCTTTTAATTCTCCCATGCAGATTGGGAGGTCTACAGTCGATTAAACTATACTACTGAAAGACTCTATGAAATCGAAAGGAGAAAAGAGTTGTCCCATTTTCACTAATAGTTACAGTATTATGTATAACTATACGACGCCCAGACGGAACTGAGCTGCACAAAGCTTTGATATTTACATAGCGAATTGTTTTAGAGAAATAGATATAGACAAAGGTATGTACCTACATCAGTGCACGGACTTTTTAAAAAGAGAATGTTGGTAGAACGAAAAATTAAAATAGTGGTAGACAAGTTTTATATATATGTATTTTTTTTTTATTTTTTTGTCAGGGAAAACATAAGCTACACTTTATATTTTTGTACAAACATTCAATATATTTATTGTAAAACAAAAAGCCACAAATAACCAAACAAATAGTCTAACTTGTACGCCTATATATACTTGCTTTTTTTCTCCTGTATTTACGAGCATAGAAAATAACTGAGGAAAAAATTATACCGAAATACGACCCTCATTACAACACAACAATTTTCCAATGCCACAAAATACCAGCATTTTTTCTGCCACACTGACAACGACATGTTATCGTTTACTTAAACTTTTTTATTTTCGTTCAAAATTATTCATTAATAACTGATGAAAAATAGCGCAGGAAAACTATTTGCGAGGGAGACTAATATTTTCTTTTTCAACAATCAATGACAGTGTTTTTTTTTTTTTTTGTTTTTTTTTTGTTGTGTCCCCGGGTTTTTCTATTTATTTCACGTGTTTCAGTTTATTCATAAAAGGGAGGGTCAGCTGTAGTTTAAATTGGCTGACATAAGTGTCCTGCATTTCAAAACAAAAATGGGCAAATGTGTGCTCCAAGACAAGCTTCCCTCCTTGGAAAAAACGAGTCATTGGTGGTAGCCCCCGCTTAAATATTTTCCGCACCGCGAAAGATAACGACAAAAAAGAAGAAAGAACACTTAAAAGAGAAAAAGAATAAAAGCATTGCACAGTTGCAACTTTCCACATCTGTTTGTATGGTTGTGCACTAACTGTACAATAACATGAGTTGCCACTTTTAGAGAAAGGATTCAGTATACAAAGCTACGCGATTCAAACATATCTATATACCAGTCACTAACTATACATGTGTGAAACTATGTTACTATTTTTAGTTATATCTTGTCTGTTTTTAGATCTTTCATAGGATTATATAACCATCTTCATATTATCTCATAAGAGATGTGTCTTATAGAGGGATTGCCAGCGCAATTTAAGTTTTTCCAACCCAACTGCCAACCACACCCCTCTTGCGAGCCCCTTTTATTTAGCAAATGATGGGTAGGATGACCTAAGAGGGTGCAACGTGGTCACATCAAATAGTGCTCGAGATGGTCGGGCAAGTACCTTAATGGTGATATTTTTCGATACGGATCAATACCCTACCCGGACGAGGTTCTTTAACATCAATAAAACTCCTCTCAACTTCTCCTTACACCGACGCACTATGCGCCTCTGCCCGAAAAGCCTAGCCTGGCAAAAATCAAAAATTTCCATGAAAGCGTTCGATAAACCTAATACATGTATGTAAGAGAATTTTCCAGGGATTACGAATACTCCTATTGAACAGAAAATGTATTTTGGAGGTAGAGTTCGTAATTTTCGATATCGAAAAAGTGGGCGTGGTCATAGTCGGATTTCGTTT
>JARSSU010010595.1:0-20623 GCA_029619165.1 Eurosta solidaginis
GCATTAAATCTAAAAATAAATATTCGGTTTTTTTTGTAGTGTAGTTGCTTCGCCAATAGGTTTGTGGTATTTGATCGGAGATTATATTGAAGTTTTTCACCATTCTGTTTTCCGAGCCGTTGGGTGTTGTGTGTTGGTTGGATTTTTTTTATGTTTCTTTTGTAAGCTCTTTAGTCGTTGGGTGCTGTTATTTTTGTTGGGTGAAGGTTTTAGGTTTTAGGCTTGGATATTGTGCTGGTCTACTAGCGTTTCACGTACTGAGTGTAGTTTTGATTTGTAATAAATGTCCATGTTCTTATCTGCTTTTGTTTTAACATCGTTTATCGTGGTTTTGTATAGTTCCCACATTACTCTTTTGCCGTTCTGACTTAGCGATGTGTTTTCATTTACTACGTGGACCTGGTATGATGTCTGATAAATAAACCCACCTCACTTTTAAATAATTTACTAACACCTTGATCCAATGTATGATGTTTTTCCCTCACCTTCACGGGGTGGTCCATTCTTTTTTTCTCAACTCACACACCAACCCCTACCCCAACTACCTACCCATCATCACCCCTCACACAATTCCAAAAATTCTCCATAACCTTCGTTCTCTACCCCCACGTCCACACGTTGCCAATCCTCGGTTCCAGTTCTTTACCCTCACCACTCTTTTGTCCCCCAAACTTACTTGCGTGTTTTTAAAAATACTTATTTGCTACCTCCCACCGTTCAAATATTTTATTGGTCCCTGTAGTAAACTATTATTTCTTTTGTCCCCATTATACTAATTTAAACAATTTTGAATTTTCTTGCTTTATTTTTATAAAACATATCTCTAACCCTCCCCTCCTTTTTAATCCTTCTCCCCAATCCGCGTTTAGGGCTTGCATTAACTCATCCTTTTTTTCAAACTCGTGCCCTTGTCCCCATTCCCAACTCCCAAATCCCATTGGTAGGGATGGGTTAGAGGTCTACCGTCAATTTAAAGTTATACAGAGTTCTTAGTACTCGGCTTATAAACCACGTTTTGTACACGTTATACCATATGATCTGGGTGTGGAAATATTACTGTCCTTAATTCTTTATTTTATAATTGGAACAATACGTAATATGTGTTTAGTGGTAGTTTTCCCGCTATTTAAATTATTTTTTTTAATATGTTTTATGTTTTAGTTTCTTTTCTGATTCTCTCACTTATACGTTGGTCTGGTTTCTTCGAACCTGTGTATCCTTCTTTTTCCATCCACTCTAAAATGGGGGTTGTGTATTTATATACAGATAGAATAAGACTCTAAAGACCATAACTTTGATGTTTCAGTTATCTTTAAAAGCTTGTTTTCTAAAGCGTAGGAGAGTTTCTCGGTTTTTTATTACGTGGTTTTTTTTGTTAGTTTTTTTTGTTAAAACTATTATGTTCTGTATTTGGTCTCAATAGTTCTAGTGGATATATAAGCAACTATGAGGGCCCGTTTCTCTTGCGGATAAACTCCTCCTTACGGAAAAATTATTTTCTTTTTGTTGTTTATACTGCATTTAAAATGTGCCTCGATATTTTACATTGTCCCCTTTATGTACTTCTCTATCATTATTTTTATTTCCTATTTTTTTTTTTTCTTTGGTTTCTGCTATTTTATAGGGGTAGTGTGGGACGGAGCATTGTAAACATAAACAAGCAAAGCAATGCTCTTTGATTTGGGTGTGTGTGGGAAAATCAAATTAAGTCTTTTTTTTCTGTTTAACGCTCCTTTTTTATTCATAAAAAACAACATTTTATGGATATTATTTTTTTAAATTGAAGTATCATTTATTTTTGTTACATGCTTATCATTGGGCTAAATATTTCTATCGAATAAAAATTTGGGACCTTCCTCATTCACACATTAATTTTTGTTCCAAATTGCTGGTTTTTTTTTTTCTTAATACTTTTCCCTACAATAGCCAAGATCTTTACTAAATTTGTTGGGAGTAAGTGGTTTTTGAGTTTTTATATTTTATGGGTAAAATAAGTTTAGCAATTATCCGATCTTATTTTAATTCTAAAGCGGAGACGTTTCCGCCCTCTCTAACTTCCGACTCATGCTTGGACATCTAAGTTTAATTACATTTGTAAAATTCTATGCCAATATGCACAAATCTCACTCGTTTCGCACCGATTTTGGAAGGGGGACATACCTTTTTGGCAGCATATGAAACGTCACTTCCTGCAACGCTCCCGTCGCCACAGCTATTCTCTTAACCTTTAATCTCCTCATTCCTTTTGTTTTTGTTTTTTTTAAGGCATCTGATGGCCCGCATAGTTGTTAGTTTTATTCAGTTTATCTAAGTGTAGTCAGTTTAGTTTAATTGCCTCATTATTGTTTTGTTTGTTTATTTTCACACGCACAGGTCGGAAACTAAGTAGGTTTTATCGCATCAGTAGTTTATGATTTTAGTTGAGTTTTATTAGTTCGCTTACTTATTTTTTAAAATTAACTATAAGTCGCTTAAGTTACCCCATAGTTATTTAGTAAGTTTGTCATTAACGTTAAATACAAGTATTAGCGTTGCTAACGTTTTGTGTTACAGTTATGTAGTTTTATGTTTTTTTCATGTTTCAGAATATTTAAGTTTATATGTTATCTTCATTAAAAATAGTTAATATTACATAAGCGTATAAAGTGTTGTTGGGGGATGTTTTGTGTGGCAAGAGGTGGTAATTAAGTATTTAAAATAATTCGGTGTCCTAGCACCCTCATAGCACCACATTCGTTAGCCATTGACCACAATCCTTTGACACTCTTACCGACAATTTTAAAATCTGAAGTTTGTTATCGACGTATTTTTAAAATTTTCTTCATATAAAACCCACTGGTGAAATAAACTACGTAATGAATTACGTTCTGAGGAAAACATTCCGAACAGTCCTAAGGAGAGTCATTACCATTAAGAAAACTCACAAAATTACAATGCAGCTTTCGAATCCACTAAGCCACGGGTAAGAAAGAAGAAAAAAAAAAACAATGATGAATTCTATCTGAAAGCTCATGGGAGAGGTAAAGCAAGGGTGTACGACCCAAGCGCTAGCGATGGATGAAAATAAACAGTGAACCAGCTGTTTATATTATATGTTTTTTTTGTTCAGTTCACAAAAAAAGTTTCATAATTTCCACAAAAAAACGACGCTCCAAGGTATTAGCGTAACAAGAGCAGCAAAGCTGAGATCCGATATAGCACAATACTCACATCCGATGCAAACACATACGGCTAGAACATTAAGGGGGATACTAAGCCTTCCAATACGAAATACTCTGGCATTATTAGGCGTTAAATGTGAATAAACAATACTAGGATAGAGCAAGGAAATGAAAGAAAATCCGTTTGCATTGTAAATTGCCCACACAAGCTAAATCAGCTAGATAGAGTGGAGTAGTTAACGAACTTGCAAGGAAGTAGTAATGTAATATGTGATGCTAAAGACCGAAATTCTCCACGAACACAGTTTTATGAAAATAATAAAGCGTTATAACACTAGCTCTTTGTCACATAATGACATGAGGTGCAAAATCTTTAAAAAAATGAAAAAAAAAAAAAAAAAGGAAACCAAAAACTAATGAATAACAGAAATATGAAAACAGGTTAGAAATCAATATGGCTCCGACATAAAACTTTATACTTTTATTGATGTAACTTTGATTTGATAACGGTTTAGGTGTAGACCACAGGTTATTAAGGATATCGAGATAGATATAGACCCTTTCATATATCAAAATAATCAGCATCGCAAAAAAATATTGATTGAGCACATGCCCCGTCGTCCATCTGTCCGTTGAAACACACGTAACTGAGTAAATATTGAGATATCTGGTCACCAAATTTGGTACCGAGCCTTATCTGGCACCGAATAGAGTGGTATTGAAAATGGAGGAGCTAAATCGGATGCTAACCACGCCATTTTTCTATACCAAAAAATTTTGGAAAACACAAAAAAAAGAGCCTGATTATTTGTAAAATAATACATCTATGAATGTTGAAATTCGGACGTGGGGGCTGCTAAAAATTAAAAAAAAAATAAATTTTTAAAAGGGCGCGGCACCGCCCACCCCCACTTGTGATCAAAATCAATTTACAAATATTATTAATCATAAATCAAAAATTGTTACACTATCGTAATAAATTCGCATGAGGAGGTTGATGTACTATAAGGAATGCGTTGAAGAAAAAAGTAAGGTTAAGTACCACGCCCAATTTGTATATAAAAGATTTTTAAAAGGGGTGCGACGCATAAACAAGCTATATCTTTGCAAAAAATTGTTTTATATCAATGGGGTATTTCATTCCCAAATATGATCTATAACAATAAATAGGAACAATATCTATGACATAAAAAATGAGAATTACATCCTCCACCTTAATACAAACAATTTTCTATCTTTTCAGCCCATAACCAAAAAACTACCATATCGTAGAAATTGTAATATACATATGTAAACGAATTTGCTGCAATTCCTCTTATTGACCCGTTTGCTAGGTTCGTCACCGCTATAACTGTTGAATAAATAACTCCAATATGAATAATGGAAAAATGGCCTTTATTAAAAGATACTCACACATAACACATTCATAACTGTGAGCACACGAATATGCTTTTTAATAACCAAATGATAGCTCAAATGAAACTCCACTATCAAAACTAATACTGCTATGCTCGCGTAGATATCGATCTTAGTCGTGTCAACTGCATTGACAACGTCAAATCATACACTCAGCCACTCCTCGCTGTACTGCGCGCCTTTATACTTTTCGATTTGACTAACTTGCCTATTACTACTTCTAGGCTGTTTGTGCCAGTCTCACGATAGCAACTTACTATGTTCAGTGTATCGGCTCACCAACTCACGGCCAGCCATCATACTACGTCGCCACAAACGTATCTGCCCACATGCTCTTGTACGACAACTCAGATAATGTGTATGTGCATCGTGTTTGTTGCATCTGTCCGCTCCGATCTGCTCAGCTATACGCTACATATGTGTATGACGGCAATTAGTGATTCGTTTAGTGTAGATACATATGACTTGCAACTTATGATGTGAATGTTTGTAGTTTACAGTCTCTCGAGTACACATAGGCGTATAAGTAAATGCATCTGTGTGTGTGACACCTCTTGTCGGCTGCTTATATATGTGTATACATGATTTGATTATTGACGTAAATACTGCTTGGCATGGCCTTAGCATCGCCTTAGTGATGGTATAGCTTAGTGATGCTAATATCCGTGACACTGCCCTCCACCTAAGTCTGATCGTCCCGATCAGACAAATCTCCCGATCTAACTGCCGCTAGCATCTCCAATGTACCACTCTTCTAATCCGCGGTTTTCCACAGTGGTTGTATGCGGTAGATGGTATCACTGATCTTCTTCACAACTTTGTACGGGCCTTCCAAACTGCACCGAAATTTGGCTGGAACACCTTTCCGCCGGGAGGGTTGTTTAATTAGTACCAAATCTCCCGCCAAGGAACCTTCCGAATTAAAGTTCTTGTCATGCCAGTGTTTCATCTTACTACTCATTACCCTGGGCCGTTCCTTCACACTCTGTTGTTTGGTCATGAACCACTTCGTAGAGCTTGCGCTGGACGGATTTGCTTTGCATAATCGGTATCGTTCCCACATTTTCACAACAGTAGTGCGCTCCGGCTTGAAACTACCCTCGCATTCTTTTCTCGGAAATTCGTGGCTTCGTTTCCTGCGTCTTTTAGGTTTTTTCAATGCCAGTTTTTCTCTCACAGGTACCTTGGTTTTTGATTTATTTGGCCCATTGGTTCCATCAATCTTTACCTTTGAATTTCGTGGCCTTCGTCGAGTTTTCTCCACCCGATTACTGCTTGAACCCTTTTTTCAAACTAAAGTTAAGTGCACATCTTGGTTCTCATAACGCATCACCCTTCTCTGCATATCGATCTTGATGTCATGGTCAACCAAGAAAATCCTACTCCCAATATAACTTCATCAACAATCTCGCCACAACAAATTTGTGTAGAACCATGACCTTCCCAATCAATACTTCACATATCACTTCTCCCTGAACTTGGTTATACTCGCCAGCGACTGTACGCAACTTTGCTCCAGGTAACGGTTTTACTCTCCTGTTGACCAAGTCAGATCGGATCAAGGAATGAGATGCGCCCGTATTACAGTCAGTACACGTTCTTTACCATCCACATTCCCTCTGACGTGTAGTACTGCTTGATTTCCTTCCAATTGCGACACAGATATCACAGGGCATTCAATAGCCGGGCAAGTTTTCGTTCTTTACATCCGACACGCTTTTGCTCATTTCCGCCAGCTTTGCGTTTACGGACACCCACATTGTTCGAACTATTAGGACCAAGATCGCAATGACGTGCAATGTGACCTGAGTTGCCGCACTTGAAACATTTAATAACTCCGGCATTCTTCTGTTGAGATCCCTTCAGTGCTTCCAAAATTGTGTCTACCCACTCAGGCCTTTCTACTTCCACACGGCGTGCTTTGAAAACTGGCTCTTACTCAATAGCGACGCTGTTTCTTGAGTCAGTGCATAGGATACCGTTTCTGCGAATGTGGGTTTTGGGTTTGCATATGTCGCTCTCTTCGTTTCTACGTCCCGTATGCCATGTTATAAAACTCTGGATTTTTACCCTCTTGGTGTACTCCACGGGTGCGTCCGCATTTGCGAGATGAGCTAACCTTTCAACATCCGAGGCAAACTCCTGCAAAGTCTCATTCGCTCTTTGGTGACGGTTTTGCAACTCAATTTGGGAATATCTGTTTCCTACTGCGTCGCTTCCATAACGTCGTTCTACAGCAAGGCCATCATGTTCATAACTGTTTCCGTTCGTACTCTGGAATCGTTTGTATAAGATTTCCGCTGCAGGCCCTTTCAATGCCACGAACAGTTGCAGCAACTTTATCTTCCGCATTCCAGTTGTTCACTGCTGCGGTCTTCTCAAACTGTAGCTTGAAGACCTGGTAAAGGAACAGAACCGTCAAATGATGGGTGTTTTTATCTTTGGATTGCTTTGCTGAAACAGCTGGGCGTTTTAGTTGTAACTGCTCCATACGACCTTTTAACGCTTCTATTTCGGCATCAATTTTGTCCTCGAGTTGTAAAATTTTTTGCATCCTGCTCTTCCAGTTCCACAAAGAGCTGCGATGATACCTGTTCCAAAATTTGTGCCGACATTCAGATATACGTGCCTCTTGCGCTTCCATTTGAGATTCCAAATATGTGTTCTGTTCTTCCAATTGTGTTTCTATCTTAGATGTTATCTGCGTCGACATTTCTGACATACGCGTTTCTTGTGCCTCAATCTTCGATGTTATACGGTTCTCCTGTGATTCTAGTGTTTTTCCATCTTGGATTGTTATGCGTGTCTCCTGCGATTCCAGTTGAGGTGTTATATCTGTCTTTTGCACTTCGAGCTTGTGTTGACATATTGGTTGATATTTGTGACGACATTTGCTTCAGCACTGCTAGTATCGCGTTAGTGTCTACACTCGCCAATGGATTCGGAGTTTCTATCTTCTCTTCCCAATTTAGTCGCTGGCTCTTCCACATCGGGATAAAAGACATACTCGTCCACATCAATTCCTTCCAACTCCATTACCTCTCGTAGCCGTGCTTGAAGTTCGATCTTATTGCCGGTTGTATTCAATCCACGGCTCTCCAAAACTCCTTCTCAGTTGCTGAATCTTCAATTCACATGAACTTTGCCATGTCCTTGTAGTCCTCTGGAATTTATTCAACAATTCCTCTCTCTGACACCAATTGTACGAATTTGCTGCAAATTCCTCTTATTTGCCCTTTTGCTAGGTTCGTATCGCTAAACTGTTGAATAAATAACTCCAATATTGATAATGGAAAAAATGGCCTTTATTAAAATACTTCACAATAACACTCAAACTGTGCAAACGAATAGCTTATAACCAAACTGATAGCTCAAATGAAACTCCACTATTCAAAATAATACTGCTATTGCTCGCTAGATATAGATCTAGTCGTAACTGCTTGACAACTCAAATCAAACTCAAACTCCTCGCCCTTTACTGTCGCGCCTTTTATACTTTTCGATTTCTAATTGCATACTTCTAGGCTTTTCCATTCCAGAACTTACTAGTTAGTTTCGGCTACAAAATCGCCAGCCACAACTACGTGCACAAATTATTGCCCTCTCTTGTGACAACTCAGATAAGATATATGCATGTGTTTGTACATTGCCGCTCCGATGCTCGTATACGTACATATGTGTAGACGCATTATTTATTCGTTTATGTAGATACATACACTGATTGAATTATTGATGTGAATTGTTTGTAGTTTACAGTCTCTCGAGTCACATAGGCGTATAAGTAAATGCATCTGTGTATGACATCTCTTTCGGCTGCCTTATATATGTGTATACATGATTTGATTATTGACGTAAAATACTGCTTGGGCATGGCCTTAGCATCGCCTTAGTGATTGGTATAGCTTAGTGATGCTAATATCCGTGACAATATTTTCCTTATAGCAGAAATATTTCTAGAAAAATGGACGGGATCCGGTTAAAGATAAAGAGATAAACAAGTTTAAAAGGCGTCGTAGATTAGAATAATAAGCTATAAACCTAGCAAAAAATAGTTTTGAATCACTGATATTTCGCTATCAAGTTTTATTGTAAAAGGAATGGGGAGACATTTTTTTAAACGGGCGGTGCCACGTGTTATGTATAAAGTAATTTAGTCTGAAATCAAATGTACAATCAAGCTCACGCTGAGTATATAATGTTCGGCTACACCCGAACTTAGAGGCCTTACTTTTTGTTTTTGTAATTGCATTGAAAATTATAAAAATAAAAAACTAGTGTAAATAAAAATCAATACCGCTGTATGTGCTAAAGGTTACCAAGTGAAAAGGAAATTCCTAAAATCAAAAATCAGCTATTGCCGCCAACTCATCATGTCAAGCATTCCAAATTAAGGACTCGCACAGCTCATAAATAGGTAGAGGAAGTTCATGTATGTGGGGCTTCGTTAAACAATGGGTGGCTGTTATCGTTAAGAATTATAAAAGGAAGTGTTTGCAGGATGATGGAAGTGCTGTCAGAAATAAAGTAGGGACAGTTGTGTTTGTTTGAGCAATTCAATAAACTTCATAGAAGAAGTAGAAAGTTTTCCTTTTTATATAAAGTACGAGTGTTCTTACTTCTGAAGGCATATTGGGCTGAGTATATTATGGAAGTATTGCATATTAAGCTTGCCGCTAAGGACAGCGTGCTGGCTTAATATAAGGAAGGAGGTCTAGATAAATTTAAACTAGCCGCTCCGTTAGGCCCTCACATAGACTGAATGAGTTTATAATGTTATCACATGTATGCGCAACAACCAAACTGAAAAACCCTATCAAAAAATAGGACCGATGTTATAAGGTACTCATCCTCTTTACAAAATACTAGAAATTTAACAGGATCTATGCCACATGCTGCTTTAAGATCTGAATAGCTGGGGTGGTATTCTGGCGAGCTCAGAACAAGAGCATAGAACGTTCTCGATGATTTCCTCCTGTATATCGTACTTATTACACCTGCTATCGAGGCTTAATTAAAAGTATGAAAGCATGTGAGGTCAGAGATCTGCGGCCAGTCATGATATCCATCATGAGCCCACATTCCTCTCTTTTTAGTGAAACGAGTATCTTTGTTAGTCTAAGGTTGTAAAATCGGCTTTGACATTTCGCAGCCCCACGCTTGGTTCCCTGTATCTCCTGCTTGCTCGATATGTGGAATTCTCTACCTTTATTTATCTCTATCAATCTTATTGGGACGTTTATGACATAAGCTTCTAGAAATATCCCCTATTTAGCTAGCTCATTAGCTTTTTCATTTCCATCCATTCCCATATGCCCGGAAATCTAATTTAGATGTATATTTCTCCATCCTCGATTCTCTTCAGCCCTACTACAATGGCCTATGGTTTGCGTTTAAGCTGCCTTGAGACATTGAGTCTTGTTATGGTTGTTACGCTATGTTTTGATTAATCAACTAATCTAGTAACTTGTCATTTGGCGAATTTAGATCCGTTTAGATACGTCTCCTATTTCCATTCCCGCTCATACTCACACTACTTCTCCCACTCCTACTCCAACTACTACTCCCATTTCCACTCCCACTCCCACTACCACTGCCATTCTTACTCCCTTTTTCACTGCCACTTTTACTCCCACTTCAACTTCCATTCTCACTCCAACTTCCACTATCACTCCAACTCCCACTCCATTTCCCACCCCAATCCCACTCTCACTTTCACTGCCTTTCTCATTCCAACTCCCTATTCAATTTTAGGTCAACATTTGCGCTAAATTTTCTGTCAGAGTTAATTTTTTAATTTTTCTAAAATATACGAATTTTATTACCACTTTTTTCATGAAAGTTGGTGAAGCGCATTGCCCTCAAGTGGCCCGATGATATTAGGCTAATCTTGTTCATGTGTCGACACCCCGTGGGACCGCCGTTTAGCATAACGTCCAGAATGGAGAGCGATTTAATCTCAATTGCTTCCTAGGCTTCCTTTCAGTATGCATCATACGCGTCATAATTAAAGGCCATTTTGCTTACAGCAGACCAAAAATGTATGTGTCATACAGATCGGCCATTTCACTTGATGGCAAAATAAAAAAAAATATATATATATAAAATAAAACAACATAAAACAAGGGTCGCTTCGTCGAAAGCCATCTGATAAGTACTTGCTGTTCATATAGCAGTAGTTCGATAAGCTTGTAGAATATCCTTTTGGTGAGTCATTTTAGATCCTTACCACACTGGTGCTGCACATGATATTATCGAGCTGGTTACGTTGGACAATAGCTGACGTGTAGCTTCACCTGAGCCGCCGATAGTGGGCTTTATTCACATGAGGGCTTCACTAACTTTAGAAACTTTCTCTCGCACCGCCCTGAAGTGCCCCTCGTCTTAACCATTGTTAGGAGCTAAGTAAGGCTCACTTGCAGAATGGAAAATTATCTTTTTAAGCCAAGGTTAACCTGACATGAGGCGCTAAACTCGAACATTTTTGTTTAAAGTTTTTAAATTAACTCTGAGCTTAAAAAATAACTAGCCGCTCTGCACCTTGGCCTTAATTAGCTCTTTAATAACAAACAGCTTATGCATTAATGCCAGTGTAATTTGTCTAAACTTCAACTCTTCATTATAAACGATACCTTTGCAACTTGCAAAAGATTTCCTAAAATCATGAGTAAAATCAAAGATAACATTGAAATGAAATTGCCTATAAATAATTGACTAATTTGCACATTTTTGACAAATCACCACCAGAGCATAGAACAGGGTTTACATCCACTCACACATTGCCCTTCATTACACATCTTGTACTGGTTAGTTAAGAGAAGAATAATAGCACACATTAGACAAACACATTTCATAAATCACATAAGAAGCACTTACACAAATTTACTATATTTTACTTCCCTAAAAATGCATGCTTGTGACTGTTTATTATCCCAATCACCCTAGGAAAGTCACACAAGTCAATAAAATACAATCAGTCGTCGTAACAAATGGTCATTTATGTCAAAGTGATATTTTAGTATAAAAGTGACCATATTAGCTATGGTATTGTTTTCTCACATGCACACATACTACATATTATGTATGTATGTATATATGTATGTAAGTACCTATTGTGTTGCCCTCTTCGTATATCTGGCATAATTTTTAGGCAAACATGTTTCTCGATCTTATCAATATGCGCTTTTCAAATTTTGCTAAGTATTTTTGTCCGTATAATTTGACCCTTAAATCTTATCGTTCTCGTATTCGCTACGTTGACAATGCTGTTTCCTTTTTGGTGGCCCTCCCTTCGGTTTTGCTTGATTTGATTTACATCATATTCAATATTGTATGCGAGTAACATCATAAGGGTCATCATCATGTTGTACACATGTTTAGCCAGTATTTTATCTTTTATTTGATAATTGTGCATGAAAATGTTCTATCTTGAATTTAATTTGGATAACATTTTTGGGCAAAGGTGCACAGCTGTGCTGAATAACGCAGCAAATGAGTGCGTGTATTCACAAGTGTACTTATTGTGTTGTCTAGCAAGGAGAGTTTTATCCAGGGTTGCAAAAAGGAGCCTTAGAAAGTATTATGAAATATTGAAACTGTGTGCATCAATAAATTTTTGATATTAAATTAAGTTACCAATTTGGAACTTTACTTAAGCTAAGTTAAATAAGGCGGAACTGCTTCCTGTAGCATGCTGTTTGAGCTCTCTACCAAACTGGATCATTCGCTTCCTACTACTTATACGAATTCTTGAATGCAACGACAAAGCCCGTAGCAAGACTGATCACGACTATTGGCCAGCTTCGTGGATAATACATAACCTCAAGTCAAGAGAACTGCCGATTTGTTCTTACGTCATCGCATTATGGTCTTTGCCTCGTGTAAATATATCTATTTTGAGGTCAACTTCGTCGAAGTTTTTAGTGATAATTCTAAACCGGAGATGAGCAAGCTATTACAAGCATGTCCGAGCTTAATTAGGCTTTCACGCATACTCATTAAAAAAGCTCGTTTCACTTTCTCGAATAATATTTAGTCGACATTCAGTGTCTGAATCAGAAGGTTGTCTGCTGCTGGTTTAATCGCTGAACAGTTATATATGTATATGTTTGCATACCGGTGTTTTCGTCCCTTTTATATCCAACTTAAGTATTTAGTTCAAAATTATAAGCGCGTTTTTGTTTAATTGATAGAAAAATGTAATACTTAGAGTGTATTTATACCGAAATTAAACCATTTTAAAATCATTATTTTAAAACCCAACATTTTTTGGTACTAAGCATCCTAAACTTTTTTGGGTGTAGCAAAGCTTCTATCGCAAGTATTGGGATGTAACTTTCTTTGAAAACCTCTTTATTTAGCTCTTTAAGCATAGTTGCTTAAAATACAAATTTGCCCATTCATGTTTTGAATTTTTTAATCTACAAAAAGCATTGCTATGAACGAATGCAAACTAAATGCTGCTGTGGAAAGATGTGTAATAGTGTGATGCGTAAATCAACTTCCCATGTTTATTCGGGCAAACGAAGTGGTTTGTCGTGTGTGTATTGTGTTTCTTACTCAGAGAAGCAAACAGCGCTAAGTATTAATTTTTTTACGTTTTCTTTAAGAGCTCTTTCTCTTCCACCCTCATCCAGTCTAATACAATTTGCCTTATTTCGAAAGGGAAGCATAAACAATAGATAAAGAAATACTAAATATACACGCATACATAAGCATTTACATAAATATCTCAAATACCAAAATTGTGTTGACATGCGGTGTGAGGAAAATAGGAAATTGGTACTTTGACATTTACAACGCAGCGTTTTTCTTTTTGCTACTTTCTTTCCTTCAACCATTTTGACAGCTTGTCATGTCTTGTGACCCATAAGTGTGTCATATTAAATTTTGATGCATTGCCATTATATGGTAAATGTTTTGGGGTTTGTCTTGCGTCATTTTTTGCTGTCACTTTTTTCCTTCTTCTTCAAAGTGTACAGAAGTGATTCAGAAAAACAGCAGTGGCAATTCATTCAAAGTTCGGCAATCAAATCTTAACTTTTTTATATACGATATGTTAAAAAAAACTTCCATGAATTTTGTGGTTCATACAGAGCAAATAAATCTCAAAGCCTTTCGGAAAATTTCGAAAATTGGAAAAAATTTACGAAAATTTCGAACTTTTTATTTGGAATGCTCTAAGTTTTTTTGTGTATGCAGTTTTTAGCCAAATCAATTTTAATCCTACAAAGTACAAGCTATAGGTCTCTTACAATTTGCATTGATCTTTGACAATTTTTTCCAGAAGGGTGTTTGAAATTTTCTTCCTATAACGAAATGATGTATGGAGAAAAAAATTGCCAAAATCAATGATTTTTTTAGAGACTATAACTTATACTTTGGCTGGCTAAAAATAATTGGGCTACAAAGTTGCAATCTCGAACACATTCAGAGAGCTTTAAATAAAAAGTTCGAAATTTTCGAATATTTTTTTCGAACTTTCGAATTTTTTCAAAAACTTGTTTGAAATGGAATTGCATAGTTTCAGATATAAAAAAAGAATTTAATTTCCGAAATTTGATATGCCAATTAAAAAAAACTTCAGTTTTTCAGTTAACTAAAAAAGTGTTTGTAGTATTTCAAAATCAAAATCGAAAATTAATTACCTCAGCGACTGGTGACGAAATTACACATTAAAACAAAAATTAAGGCCCAAAACGTCATCAACTCATCGACTTTGACACAAACACACATACACACAAACGAATTCTGTCCCAAAGAATATCATAACAAATTGTGGCACACCCACGCAATTGGCGCCAATTCAAAAGCTGTGGCCAAGAAAATAAGAAAAGCTATAAAATTTACTATAGAAATAGTGAATGGAAGGCAACAGAGCACAAATTCTAGTAAAATTAATTTCCAACAAATCGTGGCTCATCCTAACTACCCTTTGAGGATCGTATTCGTGACACATAAGTATTGGAATACTTTTCTCTATGCATGCCCTGCATACTTGACATCCGCTTCTATTAACGATGACAGCACGAAGTTGCAGCGCATCGTATGAATGTGACTCTTTTTGATGGCTTACCTGATAGAAAAACTTTACGAATAGAAGACACAATCAAAAGAAATACAAATAACACTAGCAGTAAACAAAAACATTAATGGTCAAATTGTAAATGACAATTTTACCATTCAATTTGTTACGGTTGACGGTGTCATTCAAAGTTAATTGATGATGTCGTGTTTCGTTATTTTCTAACTGGACATTGTACAACTGAATTGAATTTAAGTATTTCAGTTCTAGTAGTCAATAGAGCTGACCCTTATGACCATTTTGGAAAAGCAAGGTAGTCATTATATCAATATCGTTGACATTGTAAGCATTTGCATTTTGACGTTGTGACCGTTTCATATGGTCATAACTTCAATTGACTTTGTAGCCATTTGAAGTGGGCATAAGGTCAATTGACCTTTTTAGCCGTTGACCTTAGGTCACCCTTCTATCTGCCACATATGGGCAATAGTTCTTTTAAACGATAGCAATTTTACCTGTACTTCACTTAAAGTTTGTTGAAGGTAACTGATGTGACTTCATTACCAGGTGAAATATCTAACTGAACCTCTTCGCACTTCAACATTAATTTGAGCCTATAAATATTACTGTTTGTATTGTTAATCTTTATATACCCTGTAGGGTCTGATTCTTTATTTAAACGTGGACAGTCTGTTCGGCCGAACTCATATAGCATATGCTCTGCTGAGTGGAATATCACCCTTTCTCGGCTGCTGTTTCCAAAACACCCATCTCAATATCTACACCCAGGTGAAACATTTGTTTGATACCCATCTTTGGGACTGGATTCCATTTTTGGAGATATAACCGCGAACAGTTAAGATATCTAATTGCAACGCTGTGATGCTCTGTAATCGGCCCAGATATCCCAACGAAAGGCGCAACGCTTGTATAACATATCTATTTGTTTGATACTTATACTGTACAAACCCATTTTGGTCCTCTTGCGGTCCATACTTTGGGCGATATCTCTTTATAATCAGCTAGGTACCCAAACGTGTCAAATCAACAACATCGATAACACTCTACAAAACTTTTGGGGATGCCTTCATAGGTATAAAAAGAAAAAGAAGACGCACCTCCCGAGTCAGCCGCTGCTATGTACCGGAGAGACTCGGAATCATTCCCGCAAAAGGGCTGTAACTTCAGTGTAATTCCATTGAATTGGTTGCGTCCCTCCTTAGATTTATCATTCTCGGAGCGGGACTGCTCCATACTCTCTTGATACGGGAGGGCGTTGAACCTGCCCAGACTCAGAGAAATTGTTTTGCTGCGCATTCTGGAAATGAATTTACTTAGAACAATCACACTCTTGTTGATGTATATTTTGGGCTAGTTCTAGCATTCGTCGACAACGTCATTATTAATAAACTTGGTGTGGCACCTTGCTACTATCTAGGAAGTCCTGTAGTTTGCTAAGAAACGGAGCTTATAGCGAAGTGTACTTGGCAGACTTGTTCTTACTACAATATCCAAAGAAAAAGTCACCAATAGATATATATATATTATATTTGCATTTATATATGAATGCTACTAAATAGAATAGGTGAAGAAAAAAAGTTAGCAAAGATGCAGGAAAGATCTAAATGCCAATAAAATGAAACATACTTAATACAAACGCCTGAAAATAGACTACAGTAAAGGCCTAGTCAAGTTTTTCTTTTTTTAATTTGAAGCAAAATATTTATATATCTGCTGCTATTACATAGAACCTTACTTCTGTCTGAGCCCGGACACGAAATCATCATAGCTAATAACCGACTTTTGGTAGTAGTTATGAAGATACGCCTAAAGGTATGTTACACCTTTTAATGCCCCTCTTTTACGGCAAAAATATCTTAGCCTTTGTAGCAGACTTAAAGCTAAAGCTTTGCAGATTTTTATACTCAGTTGAGCAGAGCTCACAGAGTATATTATCTTTGATTGGATAACGGTTGGTTTGTACAGGTATAAAGGAATCGAGATAGATATAGACTTCCATATATCAAAATCATCAGTATCGAAAAAAAATTCGATTGTGCCATGTCCGTCCGTCCGTCCGTCCGTCTGTCCGTTAACACGATAACTTGAGTAAATTTTGAGGTATCTTGATGAAATTTGGTATGTAGGTTCCTGGACACTCATCTCAGATCGCTATTTAAAATGAACGATATCGGACCACGCCCACTTTTCGATATCGAAAATTTCGAAAAATCGAAAAAGTGCGATAATTCATTACCAAAGACGGATTAGGCGATTAAACTTGGTACGTGAGTTGAACTTATGACGCAGAATAGAAAATTAGTAAAATTTTGGACAATGGGCGTGGCACCGCCCACTTTTAAAAGAAGGTAATTTAGAAGTTTTGCAAGCTGTAATTTGGCAGTCGTTGAAGATATCATGATGAAATTTGGCAGGAACGTTACTCTTATTACTATATGTCTGCTTAATAAAAATTAGCAAAATCGGAGAACGACCACGCCCACTTTTTAAAATAAATTCAAATTTTAAAAGAAAAGTTAATATCTTTACAGTATATAAGTAAATTATGTCAACATTCAACTCCAGTAATGATATGTTGCAACAAAATACAAAAATAAAAGAAAATTTCAAAATGGGCGTGGCTCCGCCCTTTTTCATTTAATTTGTCTAGGATACTTTTAATGCCATAAGTCGAACAAAAATTTACCAATCCTTGTGAAATTTGGTAGAGGCTTAGATTCTAGGACGATAACTGTTTTCTTTGAAAAAGGGGGAAATCGGTTGCAGCCACGCCCAGTTTTTATACACAGTCGACCGTCTGTCCTTCCCTTTTAAAATACTCATTAACACCTTTCATTTGATACCCATATCGTTCAAACAATTCTAGCGTCACCCCTGGTCCACCTTTATGGCGATACTTGAAAAGGCGTCCACCTATAGGACTAAGGCCCACGGCCTTTTAAATACTCATTAACACCTTCCATTTGATACCCATATCGTACAAACAAATTCTAGAGTCACCCCTGGTCCACCTTTATGGCGATATCTCGAAAGGCGTCCACCTATAGAACTAAGGCCACGCCTTTTAAAATACTCATTAACACCTTTCATTTGATACCCATGTTGTACAAACGCATTCTAGAGTCACCCCTGATCCACGATTATGGCGATATCCCGAAAAGGCGTCCACCCATAGAACTAAGGCCCACTCCCTTTTAAAATATTCATTAACACCTTCATTTATACCCATATTGTACAAACGCATTCTAGAGTCACCCCTGGTCCACGTTTATGGCGATATCCCGAAAGGAATCCACCTATAGAAATAAGGCCCACGCCCTTTTAAAATACTCATTAACACCTTTCATTTGATACCCATATCGTACAAACAAATTCTAAAGTCACCCCTGGTCCACCTTATGGCGATATCTCGAAAAGGCGTGCACCTATAGAACTAAGGCCGCGCCCCTTTTAAACACTCATTAACACCTTTCATTTGATACCCATATTGTACAAACGCATTCTAGAGTCACCCTGGTTCACGTTTATGGCGTATCCCGAAAGGCGTCCACGCGTCACGGTCGCCATGTAAGATGACCATCGTCCACGGTCGCCATGTAAGATGACCATCGTGGTCATCTTTATTCTTGCGTCGTAGTTGACGCAGGTTATCGCCCAAACGCTTTAACGCAACTTAAGTAAGGCACACAATATTAATTGCGTAGACTTCTCGCACATACACTGCTTCTAATACCAAAACAAGAAACTGATGAACTTTACTTTTTAAATATAGTCTTTTTAAAATATTTTATTTGTTGAATATAAAAATGTTCACAAACTTAGAAAATTTAATATATATGTATTATATATATATGTGAGCTGCTGAAAACTTTTTGCTTCTTTTACGAGTTGAATGCGCGAAATTAATTGGCGTCATTCGAAGTGACGTTTATGAAGGTAACCCTCATGGTGAGTGATTGGTGTGGTCAAAAAATTGACGTGGTTAATATTTAATGATTGATGTTATGGTCACTCAACACTATCATAAGGGTTGCCTTACAGAACTAGCCCACGCCCTTTTAAAATACTCATTAACACCTTCATTTGATACCCATATCGTACAAACAAATCTAGAGTCACCCTCTGGTCCACCTTTATGGCGATATCTCGAAAAGGCGTCCACCTATAGAACTAAGGCCCACGCCCTTTTAAAATACTCATTAACACCTTTCATTTGATACACATATCGTACAAACAAATTCTAGAGTCACCCCTGGTCCACCTTTATGGCGATATCTCGAAAAGGCGTCCACCTATAGAACTAAGGCCCACGCCTTTTAAAATACTCATTAACACCTTTCATTTGATACCCATGTTGTACAAACGCATTCTAGAGTCACCCC
This sequence comes from Eurosta solidaginis, assembly GCA_029619165.1. Taxonomy (NCBI): domain Eukaryota; kingdom Metazoa; phylum Arthropoda; class Insecta; order Diptera; family Tephritidae; genus Eurosta; species Eurosta solidaginis. Next base: position 19,002 of record JARSSU010010595.1, read on the forward strand.
TGATCCACATTTATGGCGATATCCGAAAAGGCGTCCACCCATAGAACTAAGGCCCACTCCCTTTTAAAATATTCATTAACACCTTTCATTTATACCCATATTGTACAAACGCATTCTAGAGTCACCCCTGGTCCACGTTTATGGCGATATCCCGAAAGGAATCCACCTATAGAACTAAGGCCCACGCCCTTTTAAAATACTCATTAACACCTTTCATTTGATACCCATATCGTACAAACAAATTCTAGAGTCACCCCTGGTCCACCTTTATGGCGATATCTCGAAAAGGCGTCCACCTATAGAACTAAGGGCCCGCGCCCTTTTTAAACACTCATACACCTTCATTTGATACCCATATTGTACAAACGCATTCTAGAGCCACCCCTGGTCCACGTTTATGGCGATATCCCGAAAAGGCTTCCACCCATAGAACTAAGGCCCACGCCCTTTTAAAATACTCATTAACACCTTTCATTTGATACCCATATCGTACAAACAAATTCTAGAGTCACCCCTGGTCCACCTTTATGGCGATATCTCGAAAAGGCGTCTACCTATAGAACTAAGGCCCACGCCCTTTTAAAATACTCATTAACACCTTTCATTTGATACACATATCGTACAAACAAATTCTATAGTCACCCTGTCCACCTTTATGGCGATATCTCGAAAGGCGTCCACCTAATAGAACTAGGCCCACGCCCTTTTAAAATACTCATTAACACCTTCATTTGATACCCATATTGTACAAACGCATTCTGGAGTCACCCCTGGTCCCCTTTATGGCGATATCCCGAAAGGCGTCCACCATAGAACTAAAGCCCACGCCCTTTAAAATACTCATTAACACTTTCGTTTGATACCCATATTGTACAAACGCATTCTAGAGTCACCCTGGTCCACGTTTATGGCGATATCCCGAAAAGGCGTCCACCCATAGAACTAAGGCCCACGCCCTTTTAAAATACTCATTAACACCTTTCATTTGATACCCATATAGTACAAACAAATTCTAGAGTCACCCCTGGTCCACCTTTATGGCGATATCTCGAAAAGGCGTCCACCTATAGAACTAAGGCCCACGCCCTCTTAAAATACTCATTAACACCTTTCATTTGATACTCATATCGTACAAACAAATTCTAGAGTCCCCCCCTGGTCCATCTTTATGGCGATATCTCGAAAAGGCGTCCATCTATAGAACTTAGGCCCACACACTTTTAAAATACTCATTAAAACCTTTCATTTGATACCCATATCGTAAAAAATAAATTCTAGAGTCACCCTGGTCCACCTATAGAACTTAGGCCCACTCCTTTAAAATTATCATTAACACATTTCATTTGATACCCATATCGTACAAATAAATTCTAGAGTTAGGCCTGGTCCACCTTTGTGGCGATATCCCTAAATGGCGTCCATCTATAAAACTATGGCCCACTTCCTCTTAAAATACTCTTTAATACCTTCCATTTGATACAAATGTCATACAAACACATTCCAGGGTTACCCTAGCTTCTTTTACAACATGGTGATTTTCCCTTACTTGTCTCCACAGCTCTCAACTGAGTATGTAATGTTAGGTTACACCGAACTTAACCTTCCTTACTTGTTGTGATTAG
>JARSSU010010596.1:0-67610 GCA_029619165.1 Eurosta solidaginis
CTCATCAACTCCACCGCTATGATAGCGTCAGTATTCCGTTGTCTTTTCGTAACTTCAACTCCCGCCCAACGACAACGCTACTCAATGCCGTTATTTAGCAATTAAATAATCACATTTGCTCCAATTCCGTTTAGTAGGTACTCATAGATACATGCATACATATGTATGTACATAGGTACCTATAGGTTTAAGTAACAGCCCACTGTGTACCTAATTGTTAATTCATTCATTCCTTCAATTCAGCCACATTACAAGATGCAAGCTCTGGGAATTGCAAATGTGACACCTGAGCTGTGTGACTGTACGCTTTGAGGAATGTGTGTGTGGGTATCGACCCTGTAGGCAATTTGAGAGTTGCAAATTTTAGATAAAACGTGCAAAAAGTGGCAAAATGGGAGATCTTAGCCGAGGCTTGTTTCCCATTTTTATTGGTAGTGGCTTCTACCTAGCGGGTTTCAAGTACAACATGCGACCAATGTAGGTGATTTTGATATTAGTCGCTTTTTACAAGCACAGCTTCCTCAGATTTGTGCTAAGCCCTTATCCAGCGTATCAAAGACGGTCTAATACCGAGCTGTATGAGATTTAGGCAGATATAAACATAAAGCAGGAAATAAAATCCCAGAGGCTACGCTTGCTAGGTCAAGTGATGAGAATGGATGTTGACGCTCCGGCTTAGAAAGTATTCCTATCGGCACCCGTTACTGAAAGCAGAGGAAGCATAAAAGCGGAATAAATGTCGTTTATGTTGATGCGAAGGAAATATAAGCAATGTTAACTTGGGTTATAAAGGCTGCCCTCAGCATCGAAGAGTGGTATATTTATATTATCAATAATATATTAGTCCATCTTATGTGACACAAAATGACCACGATTTCAAAGAAGTCTATATCCACTAAATATTCTGTTAAAGACTTGTTCAGAGCAAGGCGTGAGAAGTATCTGTACAGCTCCTACAGAATATGTGCGCAACACCACAGTGTGCCATTAAGGCTTTGACAAGTAGTTGTGTTGTAGATCAGTTAATCCCCAGATAATTATTTTCATTCCACTGCCTAGTCTTTAGTATAGTGATCTTGTGGTCACATACATAAGTAGATGCCGCGATTGATTTATACCGTCCTGAGTCCTGGTTTCTGAGGACGTTAGGGTTATGTGCAGCTCCAGTATCGGCATCATCTATTACTAGAATTGGTAACGATGTTTTGACCTCTCTCAACTTCTGGTAAGTGAATTTTAGTGGCCTGTTCGGGCGCTCAAGTCCTCTTCATTAAAGAGGATAACTCCTTGAAAGAAAGTCTTTCGCTGGCATAATGTGATCTCAGCTGAGCTTCTTTGAGTTGTTTTAAGCATCAGAAATATCAGATCTTTCGCCTTAACCGATCTCGAGGCGACAGTTAATTACTACCTATAACACCGCATTTCCTGCTTGTACATCATCTTTTGGGCCACCCACTGTCTCTTACTGTTATGAACATCTTCTTAGTAGTAAAACAGCAACAATTACCAATTACATATTTAACTACTCTGCGTTGTCGCTACACAATTGGCCTTCAAGTTCTTGTTTATTCCCGCTATTTATCAATTTACTAAACCACTTGTTGTTGTTGTCGTTGTTGTTGGCACACAAACTGCAAAAATTAATGCGGCAACAACACGAAGTTGCTCTAATTCTGTCACTTGCGCAACGTCAACCATTCTGCATTAAACTTTCCACGTCTTCCTTCCTTTCGTTCTTCCGCAAGGCCTGCAACTCACACCTCAAAAGTGGTTGGGTTCCGCTCGGCAGTCATTTCTCGTTCAACTTGCGTTGCAATAGCTATCTGCTGCCTTCATTCAGTGAGCGTTTAAATGATTTTTTTTTCATTTGTTGCATTTGCCGGCTCATATCCCCAGTTACAAGTAATTTATTTCGTTTCATTCACTTTTTGTTTTCGGTTTTGCGGCCGTTTTTACAAAAATTTACGGTAATTTTGGCAGCAGATTGTTTTCAGTTATAGTTTACAGTTTGGGAAATAAATTATTTCGATTATTTTTTTTAGAATTTTTTAATTTTCCTTTTTTTTTGGCATGCGATGTTTGGCTAATTTGCAAGAGCTTCACATAATTAGATCTTTTGGTCATACTTTAAACGCTAACTGAATGCAGTAGAGGAGGTTGCACTGCTGCATCACACGTTGGTTTGTTGTAGTACCGTTAGGAAAGTAATTTATGCACCCTTCGGGAAAATTAATTAGTTCCAAATAGAAGAGCTTCCGCAAAATTGTAGAAGAACAATGTCCCTTTTCCCTCCACAAGTAATTTTTAGCTTTATATTCATCTCAATTCTAATTTATTCTGACTGAGCTCCACAGTCTCTACCACAAACGAAAATTTCTTTCCCACACGTCTCTCTGATCCTCTCTGATCAACACCATGAACAGCGGAAGTTGTTCCTCTTAAAGGAGAGGAAAAGGGAAAAAGAAGAAGAAAAGCTTTCTAAAGGAAAAAAAGAAAAGGAGTGAGGAAAAGTGGAAGATATGACGAAAGCAGTGAAGAGGGGAGTACAAGACGAACAAAACGAAGAGGTAGGAAGAAGGATAAGAGTAAACCTTACAGAATGGGAAGAAGACTAAACGGAATAAAGAGGAATTAAAAATATGAAAATGATCCAGAGGACCAGAAATGTCGTCAGAAAAGGCGCCACAGAAAGAGAGAGATTGTAGAGTTAAATCCGGAACGCTGCTATATGCGAAGCTAAATAATAATGAGAAGAAGAATATCAAGGAAGAGGCATGGAAATATATAAAGTCAAAAGAAACAAAGAATGTGAAGGTAGATAAGGGGTAAAATTGGGGAAAAACAGTAAGAGGAATAGGAGGAAAGGGGAAGGAAATAGAAAATGGGAAATGAAAGGAAGAATAAAAATAGAAATACAAAAGTATGTTGAGTTTGATGAAGTAAAAAATACAAGATGATAGCAGTGAGGCAGAAAGCATGCAGCAGAGAGGAAAAAGAAGCACCAAGGAACGAAAAGAAGTAAATACAAAAGCAAGGAGAGTATGAAAATATTTGATTCAAAAGACAAATAAAAAGGAAAATGAAAAACAACGGAAAGAAGAAGAATATGATGAAGGCGAGAGAAAAAGTAATGGTAGAGGCAGACCGAAAACTAAAAAATCCAGGAACAAGGTTAAAAATAAAAGAAGAAGGGCAAAAGGAGAAGAGGGAAAACACATAGAATTTCAAAAATGTGGTAAAGAACGGAATGCAAAAGGAAATCTATATATATCAAGAATGAAGAGGACACAAAAAATTTGAAGAAAAAAGGTAAAGAAAATTTAGCTAATTTAATTGAGAAGAAGAAAAAATTAATAGAAAGGGAGAAATTAAAAAAACAAAGTACCGAAAGGAAAAGATAAGAAAGGAATGTATGAAGTAAGTGGAATTAATTGAAAAACTACAAGAAAAAATATAAATAGAAAATAGTGAAAAAATAACAAAAAAAAATAAAAGTAAAAAATATAATAGTTAAAGGAAGAAGGTAAACAAATATAAAAACATAAAAAATTTTAAAAGAATAAGGATAAAAAAGGATTGGAAATAAAAATAGACAAAAAATTAAAAAAATGGAATGTAGGGAGGAAAGATTTTACGTGGCGAGAAAAATGCAAAGAAAAATAAAATAAAAGACCAAAAATAAACAAAACAAGGAATGAAGAAGAAGAAAATAAAGTTAACGCCAAAGAGAAAAAGGAAGATAAATAAAAAGAAAACGTAAGGAAGAAAAAAATAAAGAAATTAAATGAAAAGAAGAAAAAAGAAGAACAAGAGGTTAAATAAAAAAAAATGAAGAAGAACTTAAGAGAGAATGGAAAAAAAATAAAACAGTGTATGCAAATAACAAGGAAGACAAAAACCTAAACAAAAAGAAAAATTAAAAAAAAATAAAAAGAAAAGAAATTAAAAAATATTACTAATAAAAAAAGAAAACAAAAACAGAATTTCCAAAGGAAAAGAAAATTTAAAATAAAGAACGGAATTACGCACATATCTGTAACAAATCGACTAGTTTGTATTGGCATAGAGCGTGCGATGCGAACGCCGCCTGTTGAAGCACTTAGTGCCTTCGTGGTTAGTTAGGATGGGTTCCCGGACATCAGGGACATAAAGGTAATGAACATGCAGATTACCTAACAAAGCAGGGTGCTATAGTAGCATTCTATGGAGCCCTTTTGTGGACTCACAAAAACACACACCAGAGAAACCATAAGTAACTGGGAAACAAAACAGTTCAGACGTCACTGGATTGAATGCCCAGGGAAAACAAACTGTTTATACTTCCGGCAACGAAAGTATCAGCCAAACTCATTAATGTAAGCAGGGAGGACCTAAGAACTGTCACTGGGTACTATACGGGACACTGTGGTCTACGATATCACCTACATATGTAAGTTAAATCTATTCGATACTCAGAAGGGTCGTTTCTGTGAGCTGGAGGATGAAACGCCGGTTCACATTCTCTGCGAATGCGTCGCCCTGGCAAGGCAGAGACTCTTCCATCTAGGTGGTGTGATTCTTAATCGCAACGTGATATGGAGTAAAAATCCTGAAGTGGTACTTAGATACATCAAAAGCCTTCACATACAAAATTAGGCTGAAAGATCATGCACAATAGATCTGCACAAAGGTCGCAGTGCTTCCAGGCCTAATAATAATAATAATAATAATAATAGTGGGAATACCTTTCTTCCCTACTTGATTGGAGAAAGAAGCAACATCGCAAAACAAATCGATAGCTTTTCTATAAATAATCGATACGTCGCCGATAACAAATCGAGAAATTTTCTATTATTAATTGATTACATTTCGTTAATTTTTTGATAGTAAATCGATAACTTTTCGATGAATAGCCAATAACTAGCAGAAACGAAGTTGACAACACTCCGATAAGAAATCGATATATTTTATATTACAAATTGATTTCTTTTCGATAAATTATTCATAAATTTTCGATTATAAATCGAAAGCTCATTAATAAACGCTAGCAAATCTATAATATTCCGATTACAAATCAAGAACTCATCTATATGACATCCATAACACACCTTCTATGCCCTTCCATACTCATCCCGTCTCCTCTCTTTCCTTCTCTTCCCTTCCCCTCCCTTCCCTACCTACTCCTCCTTACTTTCCTTGCATTGCATTTATTTGACTAGAACAATAACAACAAAAAAGTCCTTGGAACGAAAAAATAAAATAAGAAAAGATGAGAAGAGGAAGACAACAAATAACTCAAATCAAAAAAATCTTTCTCCAATAAAACTTCTCATAGTTAGAAGCTCTAATAGACCTGTTTCTAACAATTAAGCTGTGTTTGATCAAGAAATTAATTATACGAGTAACAAACATGAGAATGCCTACATATGTATGTACGTAGATAAATGCACATATTACCATTACTCGAATTTCTTTTGACAACAACAACAATTACAATTTTCTAAAGCCAGAATGCTTCAATGACTGGATAGCTGGTTTTGTGGCTTTTGTGCTTGTGAGCTTGTGAGCTGCTGGTTGGTTGATGCAAAAGTGGGTCACTGGGAAAAACTTTACAAACAAACTGACGCACGCACTCATATACATACATGTGAACTTGTATTCACGTATGTACATATATGTCCAAAAAATTTCATGTAAGTCTGGCATGTTCCATACATACGTGGCGCTCATAAGATGCGCCTTAAGGTAAAACCAACTTTTGTAGTTTCCCAAGCGAACTCAGCAACCGCCAACGCCATCAAAGACTATACAATTGGCTGTCACATATATGTATGTAGAAATGTAGAGACTAGCATATATTTCTATGCAAACTTGATTGCTGTAATTCTATGAGTCTCGTACTCGTCCCATTGTCATGTCAAATAGTTACATTTGTTGTTGTTACTTCTGTTCAACAATTACCATTGATACGAGTATGTATTCTTTTGATCGCTTAGACACTGCATTGCTCCCGTACTCCGCTTATGGTATTTGTATTGGTTGCAGTTACTCAATTTAGTTATTGTTGTTGGAAGAGTGCTAACCATATTTTTTTTTAAATATTTTTTAGTTTTTTTATACCGCACAGCTTGAATTTCCGTTTGTAATTGAACCGCAAAACTGTCAGTCTCCGTCTCAGTTTCAGTCGTTTCGTCTGTTACACGATATGCGACTGTAGCTTCGCAGTAAAACCGCGCGGAAGTACGTTGCAATGCCAGGAGCCATCAGATACTTTACTGGTTATAAGCAGAGTTAGTTTCCAATTTATAATATTTTCGTTACTCTATCCAGTTCCACAACCAGAAGCAGAGATCAAGATACCACCGGAATCCCAAAGTCTCTACTGGTAATTTCATTCAGTTCGCAAGTGTTTGCTCGGGCCAACAGATCAGCCCTGGCAGTTGCAGCCAACATACCATTCATCACATCCTTTAGAGCGAAGGTCATCGCCTAGAAAACGTTGTAGTAATCTTGTAGCCTAAATATCCACATATTACCGAGCTCTTAGCAGAATATTCTGGCAAGAGGAGCCGAAGATGGCTCATAATGGTTGTTCTACCAATGCATAAATGCTGGAAGGTCCGTAATTTTTGAGCTTATATCCAGGAGGACTCGTTTATTCTTATTAGGGTCATTCGCTGAACGGCATCGATCCTCCTAACCGCCGCGGAGGAGCAGGAGAGTCCATCTTATTTCCGCCAGCACCAATTGTGGCACTCATTCCATACTCTTGTCTGTGCAAGAAGTGTCTAGAAAATCGGCTTAACTATCATATAATACAGCCAATGCACCATTCTTGGAGCAAGCCCACAGCGTGTACCAATTACCTCTTGTCGGTAGTTCGAGAATACCCAAAACTTCCTAGCTGTGTCTTACATAATTATCTTTCATTACAGCATAGACTGAATATGCCCATAGTGTCAGCCTGCTGTCAAAATAGCCCCAAGGTACTTCACAGAAAGCAACAGCAGTACATTCCCAATCGGGGTTGGTTTAAATTCCGGAATCTTTTATCTTTTTCTTAACGTAGCCAGCTCCGAGTTATTGCGGCGATTTACAGTTAATCGGCATGGTTTAGACCATCTGGTCATGATACCCAATTACCCTTGCATAACGTCCTTCAGTGTTTTTTGAAATCTCCCACGAAGCAGATCGTGCTGCTCTCTTAAAACGCTGCGAGTTTGCGACCAACTACGCTTTATCAGGGATTCCTAAAATGAATAGCAGCACCACCACGCTAAATGCGTGAGCTCACTTCGCTGCCGACTGCTAACTATCTTACAATGTTGGATGTTAGACGATGTGAAGAACCGCTTCAAATGATTTCCGAAACTATCCTATATCACTTCAATGATAATCTCGGTGGTGTTAAATATTATTATAAGACCAGGTTCCGCTAAATAAAAAACTACACGAATTGACTAACGAATTTCTATAGAGCTCATGAGAGTCGAGTCATACCATGTCAGAGGACCGAAATGAGCTCTAGTTAATCATGGTTAACGGCATCATGAAGGGCACTGCTACAAGAAGAAGAAGAAGACGTCGTGAAGAGTTACAATATGCTATGACCTACTCGCTGGGAATTTTGTTACAAATATGAATGTATCATACACATATTTAGCAGGCGAGGGTCTGGTGCTCCCAAGTAGGGGCAGCATGGCCTAGAAGGTTAACGTTGTTATATTAAATCGTTCCCGAGATGGTTGGACTGGTAACTTAATGGTGCTTGTTATCGGAACGTACTAGATCAATATCCGGCAAATGACCATCAACATCGATAATAGTCCCCAAAACCTTCGGGGAGTGCCTTTATCGTTATAGGAGGAAAAACCATCTTTCCTGAAGACAGTTATAACAATCAGAGGGATTTAGCCTCAATCAAATGTACTTCAAAGAAGTGGTTGTCTCTCATAATATTATTTAATAATGATTGCAAAGAGCAGAGAAGAGCTTGACTTTATTGAAATTAATTATCTCTGGCTTCCCTTTCGCACTGTATGAGCTCCACATATGCTGCAGAAGACCCATTAATTCCTTTCTCACCCCTACGCAAATTAAATTTGATTGCTGTGTCGAATAGCCAGTAACAGCTGACCACGTCGCATGAGGCTATTCACATTAGTCGTTCTTACCAAGGCTTCCCACTGGAATCTATCCAACTGTGGATGCATATTTGTTGACTACGAATGTGTGTACATATGTACATAGCTCTAGGAAAAAATTTAGGTCATTTATATATTGAAACAAATTGAACAACTCTGTATGCTGGAAAACTCGAAACACAAACCGCCCGACCCTGATGCGCCAACAGACAAATGGACGGACGGCATCTTCATATTTATTCGTTATCTTTTGCCGCTTTTTGTGGTTAATTTATGACCATGTTAAAATGTGCTTATTAGTTGCTAAACTCAACTTAAATGAAGAAAATATGTAAAACGGTTGTTAAATGCGGGTCGCAAACAAACCAACGGCAACTGGAAAATGGAAAAGTAAAAACAAAAAAATAAAAAAAAATCCACAAATTTTGCACACCCAAATAGAATTGAAACTGAAAAGTAACAAAACTATGAGTGAGAAAAAAATACAATTTGTAGCCGACTTAAGTAATTTGCTGTAGCTGAAATAAATGTTGCCCCCATAATTTGCAATTCACCTATAAACAAATGAAGCTAAATACTGAGGAGCATTTGCGCATGCGCATATGAAGGGAGTCAATAGACGATATGAAATATGATAAATAAATAAATGTAATGGGTGATAACCTCCGAAGAGATTTTAGGCCGAGCTTCTGTTCCAATATGCTCGTGCTCCTCTTGATTTTCCCTACAAATTGGCCGGACGGGACCTACATGTTTTATGCCGACTCCGAACGGCATCTGCAAGGCAGATGAGTTTTCACTGAGAGCTTTTCATGGCAGAAATACACTCGGAGCGCTTGCCAAACACTGCCGAGGGCGACCCCGCTTAGAAAAATTTTATTCTAATTGAAAACCCTTATTTCTAAAGTTTTGATGTTACTTTGCTCGGGGTGTGAACCCAGGGCATGCGGTGTGGTAGGCGGAGCACGCTACCATCACAGCACGGTAGCCACCATGAAGAAATATGAAGACTGGCATATTTTGATGTTATAAATATATTCCGCTTGTACAGATATAGATATGTATGTAGAATTTGCTCGTGTAGCGTATAATTGTTAGTTAAAAGTTGTTTATGCTCATCTATTTTCTTCAAATTAAATTTTGGTACACAGCTATACAATTTTCTGGTTTTCGTTACCATCGACATTCTAAATAGCAAAAGGGGCAGCAAAAGAAAGTGTAACATGGATAACTCCTCTACTCTTAGTGCATATAACTGTATCATCTTGCTTAAGAAGTTCAGCGCCCAAATGCTCCGCGCCATTTCCCTTCAACTCACTTTGTTTCATTTAAGGTTAAGATTGCAGCTAATAGCAGTGCCACAGCTATCAGATCAGCAGCAAGTAGCATAAGTCCTATAAAGCTTCTAGAATTGCTAGCTTCAGAGTTTCTGATAACATATTCACCGCTAGGACCTGAAGAGATCACTACAGTGAGGCTAGAACCGCTGTTGATGCAGAATTTTCGAAGTATATATCCATGATCCATGAGGGATGTAAATTTGAGCCTGTCAAGGAATTCGTCTATCCGGAAACCAACATTAGAACCGAAACCAGTGCTACTTTGAACTGGCTAGGCAATTGAAAGGTAAAGTCACGCTGTATAAGTCTTTCATCATACCTGTACTGAAGTACAGCTTTGAATCACGACACGATGACTTTTGGAGTATATTTGAACGAAAATTTCTAAGCTCAATTTAAATGACTAAGGCTTTGATGCCGACCACGAGTATCGAGAGAGCTTTCATGATGAGCAGTAAGAACTCAATGCAGATATGAAGTTAGTGCCCCCAAGACTTCGTTGGCTAGGTCATAATATGCGAATGGACGAAGATGATTCGGCTAAGAAAGCATTTCAACCGACAACGGAGTATCGACAAAGGGGGAGACCTCCACTGAGATTACAGAGGCATGTGAGGGAAAACTTGATGCTTTCAATTGTCAGCATTCGTGAAACGTTAGTTATCGTGAATCAGGGAAATCTGTTACGAAACGACCAAAGGTAGCTCAGCGCCAGCTAATGGTGATGACAATGAAAACGAGCACGCCGTGCCGAAAGACCCATTATAAAATCCTGTCGCATGTAAAAGAATTTCAACACTGGGTCGGTGTGCTTTAGAGAGCTCTACGAATATATTTCTACTCCACAGGAAAAATGCAGCCACTTCAGCAGATGCCGTTCGGAAAACGAACGGTCTCTCCTCGGAGATTTCAAAACACTCTTGCGGTTCTAGTTACAAAAAAGCCCTTCTACAAAAGCTTTGAAGTTGTTTCTTTTATTTTCTTTCGAATGAGATTGTTATTCGCAACTGGTTTATGAGAATATTCCCATTGAGTTGACTCAAGGCGCAGTCAATTACTCAGAACCAAGAGTTCGCCCCAACCAAATACATACCAAGTAACGAGGTGGTTCTGCTCATCCCTTTCGAAGATGATGCTTTTTCGAGAAGAAAACTAAAGATTCCAGATCATTGCAGTAAGAAAGTAGGAACATACACTTCCCAAACCCGAGCACCATTCTAGATTTTTTGAGGCTCTTCAGCTTGAATCATATGCTGTGAAGATAATAAGGGGACAAAGGGTCTATAGATGGCAGTTGATTGATTGATTAGCGATAAAAATGATTGCGGATGGTTTTGGGGAGTGTTATCAATGCTGACTGTCCTTCACCGGATAATGATATGGTACATTCAGAAAACTATTTCATATGAACTGAGGGAGTAACTAAGATATATATCAGGTGGCTTTGAAATTATCTTAACTCATTATCAATGAATTAAAATTGTTGGGTGCATATCGAGCCGTTATGAGACGTGGGAAATCTGGATTAGAGACAGGCCGGTCCGTGAGGATCTCACATACAACGAATGTGTCCGTATAATAACCGGAAGTCTCTTCGACGACCAAACTAAACTCTAACAAAAACTAGGAATTATGTTATAAAAGAATTCCGCCCTCTTGGCAAATACTAGGAGCTTTGAAAATGGGACTAGTTGAAAGTGTGTTGTGCATACTTACAATTCAAACATTCATTTACTCGTATGTGGGATATGCGTTTACATTAATTAGATTTAGCACTTCATTTCTCCTTTAAGTGCAAAAAGATTACCCAATTTAAGGTGGCAAATAGTCACGATTTCGATACAATTTGCTTTGCTGACATGACTAATTTGTAAAAATTTGAAAAAAAAACAAGCGGATGACATTTGCGGTTGCAAAAAATGTAACAGAGTTTAATTCAGTTAAAGAGGAAAACAAATTTTAATGCTTTTCAGTGTGTAAGTAAACAACCAGTATGAGTTATTTTTGAGCGAAACCCTCTGAAAAATTGGCCTCCTTTTTACGCTTTGTCCTTATAATGGAGAACCGAGCTGAAATGAACTCAATCCAAACTGTCATCGTGGACGTGTCGATTTGTAAGACATTTCAACGTTTTAGTTTTCGAAGTTTTATCCTTTTCGTCAATAAGACCACAGATCAGAGATATGCTGGCGATTGACTTTGTTCCTACTCGGGCGCCATTAACGTTTCATAATTTTGTGAGTAAAACTAAGTAAATTTAATTTGCCTTTAATTGGTTAAAACCATCTTCCGATAAGTCAGTAATGGCCTTAAGGCCTTAATGGCCACAACATTGTATATTCTTCATAAAAATAAGTCACTTCCACGCTTTTTCCCTTGCCCTGTCATCTTGGACAGCATCCGTAACAAAGTTCAAACCTTTTGCTTTTGCTTGTCATCATTTAGTAACTCAGATGGAAGACATATTGGCGGTTGCCAGACAAGGTGCCGTTGTTACTTCTTTCTTGCTCGGACGCCATGAATGTTTGATAATTTTTTTTTGGTAAAACTAAGGCTTGGTTTTCACTAGGTCAAATTTGACCACAAACTTGGCCATATCGTGGAAACGGTTTGTCGTACAACGTCAATGCGTTTGCTGTACGATAATTAAATTGACCAATAAGTGAAAACGACAATTGCCCAACGGAAAATTTGTAGGCAAATTTGATAACATTTTGACCTAATAAAAACCAATTATTATTAAGTCAGCATTAGGAAACATAAAAAACATGTTTACATTTCATTTGTTTTAAGCATCTTCCGATAAGTTAGTAGTAGCCTTTAGACGCTTAAATGGCCACAATATTGATATTCTCTAAACAAATAAATATTCCCGCAATGCTTCCCTTTATACTTTCATTACATTTCTACCAAACCTTTCCGATTCCAAATGCATCCGCTCTTATCTTCTTCCAAATAAAACCAAGAAGTCTAACAAATATTTCCGATTGTATCTTAGTCGTGCTCGGGCGCCATCAATAAGTTAACTTTTTTTATGTCAGCGTTACAAAAAAATGTTGATCGTCCCTTAGTCTCCCATTTAATTTTCGGTTACGATGGTTAGAACCATACTCCTATAAGTCAGTAGAGGTTGCCCTCCAGCGAAATGGGAGACAGTTACGCCAAGTACCACACTACAAGTCAGTGACTATGATATGGTGCTATTTAAACTGACACAGAGCGGGACGGTTGGTAGCCACACTTGTACTTAAATTGATTACTAAAAGCGGCAGAACTAAATAAGAACGCGTTCGAAAGGTCTGCAAAAGGGGACAGTTTCCATTTCGTAGGACATCACAATGTGAAAAGAGTCAGTTGAAAGCATTGCGACGAGACAGAATTAGAACTAGTACCGTTTCAAAATGAGCTAGTTCGAAACGAGTGTGAATTGCTGCAGGTAGGTACATACATGACCACAAAAATAGATGTCCTTAGTACAGATAACTATTTTCCACACTTTTTCCCTTACAATTTCATTTTTTATTTTCCACACCTTCCCATGCTCATTAGCATCCGCTTGTATCTTCTTCCAAACGAAAGCGAGCAGTCTAACAAAAATTATAGGTTGCCAAATGAAATAGACAAAAATGGTGCAGTTAAAGTCATGGGCTCTATTTTCTAGCATGCATATATCCCTCCTAATCTCAGCTCAAACTTATACTTAAACTGTCAGTCAATACGCGCTTCGAATTTTGAGCGTGCAGACAAACTAGGCGCCTTTGGCACATTAGCAGCTACAAAGGCACTAATGAAGTGGCCAGCTTTTCGCACTTGATTGTTAAATTGAATGAAAGCATCCATTTTTAACTCAAAAGCGACACACGAGCGGATGTGCTGCGCCAACAAACATCTTCATGCAAGGGCATCAAGCTTCCAATAGCTAAATTAAATTGAAGCGCTAAAATTGTACCTTTTTTGTAGGATGTAATTTTAGAGAACTGAGAAAGAAGAAGGAAGCCAATCAAAGTCAGTTGCAACTATAAGTAAAATTAACAATTTAATTAAGCTCGTAAGGAAGTGGGTAAGTTGCACGTGCGAAATAACTGACGGACGTTTCACGAGCTCTGGGAGAGTTGCAGCAGTTTGAGTTTGGAGCGGTAGAGAGAAACCCCTTATAGACGCGTGCTTTGTGAGTAAATCAATCAAGTGTTTACTTTGTCTGTTTTAAAGGTCTCAGGCGTTGTGGCAGCATCAAGCGGCCTTAATGTTATTTAGAATAAATTTTGCAGGCGTAATAATTAAGTTTTCTGCTAGTCCTAAGCACACACACACATATACACGCATGTATCCATATGTCAGTTGCAGAGTCTAACGAATTTGCAAACTAATGGTAAACGATGCTTGTAATTTTTTAGTGAGACAGCTGCGTTGTCTTCACGATTACTAAACTTACTACATCTGCCAGCTTCAGTGGTCCAAATCGTTCGTGCGTGCATTCATTGTCCAATCTCCTGTCCAACACATTTCATCAACTAAGCTACGCGCTATAAATGCTCGCCCTTCAGCAACTGTCGCTCGTAATCAGAAAATGTTGCAGATTGTATTCGTTTGGCTCGACCGATCTACAGTGAACTATTTCATAGCTAACTCAGCTAAAATAAGTGATCAAAATGGTTTTATAGAAAGACGAAGGTTTTTTTCTTTTCCGGACTAGAACGATGAATCCGACTTAATGCGCTCATCTTAATTGTCCTTAAAGAAGATAATATGACCCATGGAGCGTGGGAGAAATGGCAGGAGGACGGTTGGTTCTTCTTTGTTATTCCTAATTGGAATAATTTGTCGGTAAGTTTGGATAGCTGGCGTATTGCGTACCTTCAAAATAGCCTAGACGGCCATGCACCAATAAGTGATGATGAAACCTAATTTTTTACATGCTGCCTCATATAACGGTAAGATTTTGCTTAACTTCATTTTTAGTTGTGACCCATTTCATTTCGTTTGGTAACATACCACTCAATTGCTCTTATGAGTTGTTTTATATTTCATTTCATTTTTTAAACTTTCTCTTGCTCCATTTCCATTTGGTTTCAATGGATTTTACTATCTCGCATTGTTCTGCTTGTCTTACGTTATATTTTATTCCACCTTCACAAGTTCATAACTCGTACCGAGTCAAAAACACTTTCCTGCAATATTCCTTCTTGTTCGACTTATAGAGACATCCAATAGAAATTACTGAGTTCCAATCATAGTTCCGTTCCACTTAGCTTCTTCCATTTTATTTTGTTTGATTTATTTTTTCATTTCGCCTATATAGCCAGAGGGTAAGTAAAGCTGATGATGCAGGCTTATTTCCCATATTCTGCTCTAAATAATTTCCGTTTTATTTCGTTTCGTAACATACCACTCAATTGCATTTATAATTTTTGGTTATATTTCGTTTTCTTACATTAAGCTCCACTTGCTCCATTTCCATTTGGTTTCAATGGATTTTATTATCTCGCATCGTTCCGCTTGTCTCCGATACATTTTATTTTATCTTCAAAAGTTCATAGCTCAAACAAGTCAAAAACACTTTCTTGCAATATTCCTCCGTGTTCGACTTCCATTAGAAATTATTATCTTCTTCTTCTAAACAATTTTCTTTTTTAATTTTTCGTTCCACTTAATTTAATTCGGTTTTTATACTCAGCGTGCTTTGCACACAGAGTATATTAACTTTGATTGGATAACGGTTGGTTGCACAGGTATAAAGGAATCGAGATAGATATAGACTTCCATATATCAAAATCATCAGTATCGAAAAAAAAATTTGATTGAGCCATGTCCGTCCGTCCGTTCGTCTGTCCGTTAACACGATAACTTGAGTAAATATTGAGATGTCTTCACCAAATTTGGTACACGAGCTTATCTTGACCCAGAATAGATTGGTATTGAAAATGAGTGAAATCGGATGATAATCACGTCCGCTTTTTATATATATAACATTTTGGAAAACACAAAAAACCTGATTATATAGTAAATAATACACCTTGAATGTTGAAATTTGACGTGTGCACTGATATTGAGACTCTTGATAAAAATTTAAAAAAATTTTTTTAAATGGGCGTGGCACCGCCCACTTGTGATAAAGTCAATGACAAATATTATTAATCATAAATCAAAAATCGTTAAACCTATCGTAACAAAATTCCGCAGAGAGCTTGCCTTTACTATAAGGAATGCTTTGAGGAAAAACAAGTAAGGAAGGCTAAGTTCGGGTGTAACCGAACATTACATACTCAGCTGAGAGCTTTGGAGACAAAATAAGGGAAAAATCACCATTTAGGAAAATGAACCTAGGGGTAACCCTGGAATGTATTTGTATGACATGGGTATCAAATGGAAGGTACTAAATAGTATTTTAAAAGGGAATGGGCCATAGTTCTACAGGTGGACGCCATTTCGGGATATTGTCATAAAGGTGGACCAGGGGTGACTCTAGAATGAGTTTGTACGATATGGGTATCAAATGAAAGGTCTTAATGAGTATTTTAAAAGGAGTGGGCCATAGTTCTATAGGTGCACGCCTTTTCGAGATATCGCCATAAAGGTGGACCAGGGGTGACTCTAGAATGTGTTTGTACGATATGGGTATCAAATGAAAGGTGGTAATGAGTATTTTAAAAGGGAGTGGGCCTAGTTCTATAGGTGGACGCCTTTTCGAGATATCGCCATAAAGGTGGACCAGGGGTGACTCTAGAATGTGTTTGTACGTTATGGGTATCAAATGAAAGATGTTAAGGGGTATTTTAAAAGGAAGTGGGCCTTAGTTTGTATATGTGGGCGAATTATAGCATTTTTCATTTTTCGTAATTTTCGATATCGAAAAAGTGGGCGTGGTCATAGTCCGATTTCGGCAATTTTTATACCAATATAAAGTCAGATGAGATAAATACGTTTAGTAAACTAAGTTTAGTAAAGATATATCGATTTTTGCTCAAGTTATCATGTTAACGGCCAAGCGGAAGGCAGGCGGCTGACTGTGTATAAAAACTGGGCGTGACTTCAACCGATTTCTCCCATTTTCCCAGAAAACAGATATCGTCATAGAATCTATGCCCCTACCAAATTTCACAAGGATTGGTAAATTTTTGTTCGACTTATGGCATTAAAAGTGTTCTAGACGAATTAAATGAAAAAGGGCGGAGCCACGCCCATTTTGAAATTTGCTGTTATTTTTGTATTTTGTTGCACCATATCATTACTGGAGTTGAATGTTGGCATAATTTACTTATATACTGTAAAGATATAAAATTTTTTGTTCGTCATCCCATTTTGCTAATTTTTATTTAGCACACAAATAGTAATAGGTATACGTTTTCTGCCAAATTTCATCATGACATCTTCAACGACTGCGAAATTACAGCATGCAAAATTTTTAAATTACCTTATTTTAAAAGTGGTCGAAAATTTTACTAATTTTCTATTCTGCGTCACAAGGTCAACCCATCTACCGACTTTCGTCGCTTTATCCGTCTTTGGTAATGAATTATCGCACTTTTTCTGTTTTTCGAAATTTTCGATATCGAAAAAGTGGGCGTGGTTGCAGTCCGATTTCATTTTAAATAGCGATCTGAGATGAGAGCCCAGGAACCCACATACCAAATTTCATCAAGATACCTCAAAATTTACTCAAGTTATCCTGTTTACGACGGACGGACGGACGGACGGACATGGCTAAATGAATTTCTTTTTTCGCCCGGATCATTTTGATATTTGGCAGTCTATATCTATCTCGATTAGTTTATGCCGTTAGGGACTGCCGTTATGCGAACAAAGTTAATATACTCTGTGAGCTCTGCTCAGCTGAGTATAATTAACGAAATCGGTTAAGGACCACGCCCACTTTTATATAAACGATTTTTAAAAGGGTCGTGGACGAAAATAATAAGTTATATCCTAGCGAAAAAGAGCTTTGTATCAATATAATTTTCCTTTTTAAATTGAATTATAACATTAAATTGGAAAACACTAAAATTTTTGAAAATGGGTGTGGCACCGCCCCTTTTATGTTTCGGGAGCCATAAATCGAAGAAAAATTAACGGATCGTAATAAAATTGGCTACACAAATTTTCCCTGTAGTAGAAAATATTTCTAGTAAAAAGGGACGAGATCGGTTAAACAAGTTTAAAAGGGTTTAAAAGGGTCGTAGACTAGAACAATCAGCTATAATTTAGCAAAAAATAGTTTTGAATCAATGATATTTCACTTATCAAGTTTTATTGTAGTTGATTGATTTAATTCTCAACAATTTTTATTTTGCTGCTCTTTTCCTTAATTTCAAAGTGTTTCATTTCCCACATCGTTTCACTTACTTTAGCTTTGTTATTTTACCAACTTTCTGCAGTCGGCGAATCTCCTTTCCCTCACTGACGTTAAAATTTCGTTTCACTTCTTTATATTTCATTTTAGTTCTCATTTCTTTCCAAATTGATGTTATCAGACTAATGTTATTAGACTTCTTACTCCTTTCCGCTTTATTAATTTTAGTTTTTTCACTGAATCTTAATACATTTCATTTCGATAAGTTTAGTTTTGTTCTCTTTTTTTTACTATTACTCCAATCAGAGTATAAACTTTTCCATTTTCGTTTTGTTGCAGCTTTTACCATTTTATTTTATTCCAGTTTAGGTGTTGATTTCGTCCGTTTTTATATTGATCCAACAACAACAAATTTAAAAATTTTATATTATTCCTTTTAGTTTCATTCAATTTTATTCCGATAATTTTCATTTTCATTCCTTCTATATTACTTATTATATATGTTTTATATTTTAACTAGAGTTAACATATTTCCATATCTCACTTCGTTCGATTAAATTTAGCTCCATTTTGTTCCTATCCGCCACATTTTTCATTTTCTTGCCGTTGTGTGCTACTTCAACCAGAATTTACATATTTCCTTATTTCAATTCGTTCCACATAATATCATTCTGTTACACTCCGAGCTGTTTCAATTTTCATTTCGTTCTGTTTTTTTTTATGGTTCCAACCAGAATTAACATATTATCAAATATCCATATGATTTCATTCCATTTCGCTCCCATCTGTTTTCATTTTTCATTTCGTTCCGCTTCCGTATTCCGTTTGATAACACTAGACAAGCGTGAGCCTCCTCTTCATCCCCACGTAAGCTTGCTTCGCAAGCTCCACTGTATTAATATTTTCCTATCTATCGTGACCATCTGCTCAACCACGCCTATTCTCACTAGTTGACCGCGCATACACAGACTACGCTTCATTTCAACTTTGCTAAAGTCACAGCGCATTCCGATCTATTACTTTATACACACTTTTTTTCGCTTGGCATACCTTTTTCCCATACTAAGGACAGTGTAAATACTTTTTTTTATACTCCTCTATTTGCTGCATTTATGCAAATTTTAATCGTGCCGCAGACGTTGATATTATTTACGAGACAACGCAGGAGAGTTAAGTCAAATATGCATGTAACTATGTATGTCTCATACCACGGCTGATTAGATTATTACCACAAACAAGTCATTAAATTTATTGCTGCCACTGCTGTGGCTTAAGTTGGATGTGTAGCTTGGGTTTAGGAGTTACTCAGCGTATAATTAGTCGCCTTACAGACACTTTGAGCATATATTTACATACATACAAACTGATGTACTTATATATCTTGAAGGTAGTACTTAATACCTTAGTGCGATTTCAGACGCTAATGAGTGGGTTGTTTGGCTCGCCATTGTCGTGCAGTCTTAGTCTTAGGTTGTAGTCTTCAATATGTTCGATCCGTGCATGGTTTGCCTGCACATGTTCCATCTCCCCCTCCCTCTCTTCCAACAAATTAGTGGCACTCGTTGTTTAATTAGCACTTTTAGCCTCTGTTATATTCAATTCATTTCTAATTATATATGCAAAAGCCCATCAAAATCAATGTACTATGAACTCACTTCATCATCTTTGTCCTCACTTATTTTCTATCACATGTGCATGTTTGTATCTGTATGTATGCGTGTGTGTAAAAAGTAGTAATTATTTTAATTTGCCTATTCTCTTTATATTGCATCATCCGCACGGATATTGAATGGCGCTACTTTTCTTCCCGTCCCTTCTGAGGCTTTGCTGATAGTCTTAACCTTCTATCTGCTCCTGTGAATAGCTTCAAAGATCCACGTGTCATCCAATTAATTAAATCAAACGGTGAAATGAACTCATTAGACCACGCTCAATAGAGCTTTTATGTTTTAATTGAGCGCCAGTAGCATCGTTCTAATCGTTTTATTGATGTTTGTCCGTTGTTACGCAACTAAGTTGCAGTTTCATAGTTTATCTTCTTACATATGTACTTTGACTCACCTCTGCCATAAAAACAGCTGTCAACCGCCATCTCGGTGAGTTCTACTAAAGGTAGGGTTGATTGATTTGTTCGTTAATTGAGGTAAAGAGATCATAATCCCTTCGAATAATATAAAATCC
The DNA here is from genome assembly GCA_029619165.1 of Eurosta solidaginis. Classification (NCBI taxonomy): domain Eukaryota; kingdom Metazoa; phylum Arthropoda; class Insecta; order Diptera; family Tephritidae; genus Eurosta; species Eurosta solidaginis. The sequence continues at coordinate 19,932 of JARSSU010010596.1, forward strand.
AGGCTCTGAACTAATAAGAGCAAATATATTTTTAGAAACAGCGTTGGGGCTACAACAAGTTCTAGAAATCTTCAATAGGAAAACTTTTTGAATACGCTTAGTTGCGTCGCTTCCAAAAATAAAGTACACGTTAAAGATTTGCGAGAATAGAATAAGTTTAGTAGAAGATGGAAGGCGACAGAGTCGTCTGATAAAATTTTGATTATGTCCGGGTTAGGAGGTAGGAAGCCAGAGTGCTGATGCCTAGATGTGAAATCAGCTAGTGGATGGCGAGATGATTGGATAAGAAGAGTAGGGAGACGTAGAAATGGCGGTCAAATGAAATAGGGACTGCAGGATGCGAGAAGTTTAGATAAGGCGGTAAGAAGCTGGGGGACCGGCTTGGAGTTGGGTTATGTAACCGGCCAACTACTGACAGCACTCCCAAACCTTTCGGTAATGGTTACGTTGCTACCTCCACAAAAACCAAATAAAGATCTGACCATGTGTGCTATCACAAACCAAGCCTAATTTAAAGGCATGTGACGCCAGAAGGCAGTGTCCAGTCAGAATACCCGTCAGAAGCAACTTAGGTTAGTCTAAGGTTGTAAGACCTACACATAATACACTTTCCAGCCCCCCGCTTGAACCCACGCCTTTCCCGCTTGGTCGATCATGTGCACCTCTCGCCTTCGCCCAGTCTAATTGGGACGTCTATAGAGCTGCTGTGCTATGCGAGATTATTGCCTTAATTACTGCTTGACTGTCAGGGCGGTAATGTTAACTGATGATAAATTTTACTGAAATCCTCAGGGATAGATCCGAAAGGACCGATGAAGGATTAGCGAAAATCCGCTAAAAAAGTACATCGCAGGTTAGCAGGTCTAACTAAAGCAAGGCGGAGGTACTTTTACTTTGGCCTAGCAAAAGGTAGTGAATTGAGTACTAAGGACAGGGAGGGCGGTATGGCGTAGAAGGTTTAATGTGGCCATATTAATCGAAGCATTGGAAAAACTTCGCTCAGGCCGTACCATACATCCTTACTGTGTTCCTGGTCACAAAGGGTCGATGAGTTGGCAAAGGAGGGTGCAGTACTCGCTGAATCGACGGTTAACGTCCCTATCCGTTTGGGAGAAATCAAACGCAGACAGGAGTTGCATATTAGCCATCAAGTACATCCTATCCTACGATATTAAACTCACAAAATTCTCATATCTCTGAAGATAGAAGACTTACGCTCAGTAACAGCAGATGTTGGAAGTGCGAGCTGCAGCAAGAAACGGTTGAGCATGCTCTGTATTCGTGTACATTCCATTTAATTATTTCACTTAAAATTATTTGTTTTAATTAATATTCTGTTATTAGTTACTAATTTGTTAATGTTTATCTCCCATTTAAGATATGTACATACATATATTGCCTGTTTATTCCCTCCTCAATAGAGTTGCATATCTTTAGCTGGCAACACATATATTTTTATACTCAGTTGAGCAGAGCTCACAGAGTATATTAACTTTGATTGGATAACGGTTGGTTGTACAGGTATAAAGGAATCGAGATAGATATAGACTTCCATATATCAAAATCATCAGTATCGAAAAAAAAATTCGATTGAGCCATGTCCGTCCGTCCGTCCGTCTGTCCGTTAACACGATAACTTCAGTAAATTTTGAGGTATCTTAATGAAATTTGGTATGTAGGTTCCTGGCCACTCATCTCAGATCGCTATTTAAAATGAACGATATCGGACAATAACCACACCCACTTTTTCGATATCGAAAATTTCGAAAAATCGAAAAAGTGCGATAATTCATTACCAAATACGGATTAAGCGATGAAACTTGGTAGGTGAGTTGAACTTATGACGCAGAATAGAAAACTAGTAAAATTTTGGACAATGGGCGTGATACCGCCCACTTTTAAAAGAAGGTAATTTAGAAGTTTTGCAAGCTGTAATTCGGCAGTCATTGAAGATATCATGATGAAATTTGGCAGGAGCGTTACTCTTATTACTATATGTCTGCTTAATAAAAATTAGCAAAGTCCGAGAACGACCACGCCCACTTTTAAAAAAAATTTTTTTTTAATTCAAATTTTAAAAGAAAAGTTAATAATATCTTTACAGTATATAAGTAAATTATGTCAACATTCAACCCCAGTAATCATATGGTGCAACAAAATACAAAAATAAAAGAAAATTTCAAAATGGGCGTGGCTCCGCCCTTTTTCATTTAATTTGTCTAGGATACTTTTAATGGCATAAGTCGAACAAAAATTTAACAATCCTTGTGAAATTTGGTAGAGGCTTAGATTCTAGGACGGTAACTATTTTCTGTGAAAAAGGGCGAAATCGGTTGAAGCCACGCCCAGTTTTTATACACAGTCGACCTTCTGTCCTTCCGCTCGGCCGTTAACACGATAACTTGAGCAAAAATCGATATATCTTTACTAAACTCAGTTCACGTACTTATCTGAACTCACTTTGTATTGGTGTAAAAAATGGCCGAAATCCGACTATGACCACGGCCACTTTTTCGATATCGAAAATTACGAAAAACGAAAAAAATGCCATAATTATATACCAAATACGAAAAAAGGGATGAAACATGGTAATTGCATTGGTCTATTGACGCAAAATATAACTTTAGAAAAAAACTTGGTAAAATGAGTGTGACACCTACCATATTAAGTAGAAGAAAATGAAAAAGTTTTGCAGGGCGAAATCAAAAGCCCTTGGAATCTTGGAAGGAATACTGTTCGTGGTATTACATATATAAATAAATTAGCGGTACCCGACAGATGATGCTCTGGATCACCCTGGTCCACATTTTGGTCGATATCTCGAAAACGCCTTCACATATACAACTAAGCGCCACTCCCTTTCAAAACCCTAATTATACCTTTAATTTGATACCCATATCGTACAAACACATTCTAGAGTCACCCCTGGTCCACGTTTATGCGATATCTCGAAAAGGCGTCCACATATAGAACTAAGGCCCACTCCTTTTAAAATACTCATTAACACCTTTCATTTGATATCCCATATCGTACAAAAAATTCTAGAGTCACCCTGGTCCCACCTTTATGGCGATATCTCGAAAAGGCATCCACCTATGAACTAAGGCCCACTCTTTTAAAATACTCATTAACACCTTTCATTTGATACCCATATCGTACAAACAAATTCTAGAGTCACCCTGGTCCACCTTTATGGCGATATCTCGAAAAGGCGTCCACCTATAGAACCTACCTTTCATTTCATACCCATATCGTACAAACAAATTCTAGAGTCACCCCTGGTCCACCTTTATGGCGATATCTCGAAAAGGCGTACACATACAGATTAAGGCCCACGCCCTCTTAAAATACTCATTAACACCTTTCATTTGATACTCATATCAAAAATTCTAGAGTCACCCCTGGTCCATCTTTATGGCGATATCTCGAAAAGGCGTCCATCTATAGAACTTAGGCCCACTCTCTTTTCAAATACTCATTAACACCTTTCATTTGATACCATATCGTACAAAATAAATTCTAGAGTCACCCCTGGTCCACATTTATGGCGATATCTCGAAAAGGCGTCCACCTATAGAACTTAGGCCCACTCCCTTTTAAAATTATCATTAACACATTTCATTTGATATCCCATATCGTACAAACAAATTCCAGAGTCAGGCCTGGTCCACCTTTATGGCGATATCTCTAAATGGCGTCCATCTCTAGAACTATGGCCCAATTCCTCTTAAAATACTCTTTAATACCTTCCATTTGATACACATGTCATACAAACACATTCCAGGGTTACCCTAGGTTCTTTTTACAACATGGTGATTTTCCTTACTTTGTCTCCACAGCTCTCAACTGAGTAGTGTAATGTTCGGTTACACCCGAACTTAGCCTTCCTTACTTCTGAAAAATAAAGATGACCAACCGCAAGCGTTACTACAAAACTATGACCCAAATGGCCCGCAGTACATAAATGATTAATGGATTCGTAACAATGCATTTTACTAAGCAGTTTCGTTATATTATTTTGTAATTTTTTCATTGCTTATTTACCATCATTTTTCTTTCAAGCTTACATTTTTTCATATTCATTTCTTTCTACAAAGCATTTTCCCTTTTTATTATTATTGTTTTTTTTTCAAATTAATGCAACCTCAACTAGCAATTATTTATTTGCTCTTCCTTCCCATTTTTACGCCGCCTAGCCATATTAGCTCGCAGCAAAACAACGCCTCTTTCGACACACTCAAACTTGCTCATAGCCTCTTAGGACTGTGGCAATGGATAGCTGAGCTCTGGAAAGACCAGTGATTGAATTTTGGGTTGGCTATAGCGTCTGCAACTCAAACTTATAAGCACACTGCGTTGAATAGATTGAGTTGGGTATAGATTTGAATGAGACCACCTTCGACCAGTATGGATCGCCTGGCCTGGATTTCCAATGCTCACAATCATCATAGAGAGCTGAGTTTTGGTCGAACTTGATTTCCATAACTTGCTAAAAGAATGTCGCCCAGACAAGGATGCTTGCTTCGCTGATACGATACTCCTATCTAAGAGCAAACTGGAAGTTTCGAGCGAAGCTACAAATGCCGAATAATCAGACATATGCAGAGTCGGTTAAAGGCTGGAGCCCGCTTGAGATTGGGTTTGACTTGATACTGGGTTGGACTTGAGACTGAAGTCAATTTAGCATTGAAGACGACTTAAGGATATCTACCACAGTGAAAGCGGAATCCATTTGAGGCAGAATTGACTTGGTACTTAATTTGACTTACGATGCGATTTGAGACGGGGCTCCACTAGAGACCGCGTTTGATTTGAGAGTGTATTTGATTTGTGACGGGATTCAACTTGGGACTGGGCTAGACTTAGAATGTGGTTGACGTGAGACTGGTATGATATGAGATCAAAGTGGACCTAAAACTGACTTTGAGCCTATATTCGGCTTGTGGCTATGATTAACGTAAGACTGTGGTTGACTTCAGACTGTTTATTGACATGAGATCAAAGTGCACCTAAGACTAGAGCTATGTTTGAGCTTAGATTCGACTTGTGACTGTGGTTGACGTGAGACTGGTATGATATGAGTTCAAAGTGGACCTAAAACTGGAGTTGACTTGAGCCCTATATTCGGCTTGTGGCTATGATTAACTTGACACTGTGGTTGACTTCAGACTGTATATTGACATGAGATCAAAGTGGACCTAAGACTAGAGTTGTCTTGAGCGTAGATCGACTTGTGACTGTGGTTAACTTGAGACTGTATTTGGCTTGAGACTGTATTTAAGCTGGGGCTGAAATCGGCATAAAATTGTAGTAGGGTTGGGACGTATTCACCTTGAGATTGGACGAAACTTGAGACTGGGTGACTTGAGACTAGGAGAGACTTAAAACGGGGAATGTTTTAACTTAAGACCTGATAAACTGAAGTCGACTAAGGTGAGGAGTCGGGTTCAGACTTTATTCCACTTGAGAATGGCATTGAATTAAGATTGGATTTGACAAAATATTGAATTTGTGGCTGTGCTTAACTTGCGCCTAGGTTCTACTTCGGACCGAAGTCGATTTAAGATCGTATTGGTTTGAGAATGGACTTGGCTTGAAGCTAATGTTGACTTGTGACTGGAATCGACTTTAAATAGAGTCGGCTTCAGACTGGGCACGACTTTAAGTCAGATTTGATAAGGGTTTACACCTAAAACTGTAGTCGATTTGTGACTGATGTCACTGCAGACGGAAATTGACTTTAGAATTGAAGTTGATTTGATACTGGACCTGACTTCATACTGAAATCTTCTAAATCCTGGAGTCAACTTCAGACTGGACTCCATTAGAGGCAGGGATTGCTTTTGACTAGATGAGAATTGATGTTGGGGTTGCTTTCGATTTGATTGGCTCGATGCTACGTTTGTCTTAATACCGGATACGTATTGTGACTGGAGTTGAATTGAGCCCCTGGGTTGACTTGAAACTGAAGTCGGCTTAAAGCAAGTGTCTACCAAGTGAACTCCAGGTGAGATGAGAGACATTTTTTAGGCAAGTTAACACTTCAGTCGTCTTAGGACTGCACTCGACCTGAAACTTCACTCTGGGCTGAAGTCGAAGCCTTTGCTAACCGCAACATCTTTACTTTTTGGAAATCTTGCTGCTGCTTCACCTTTTCTCTTGTCTCCTCCTCAACATCGAATTTGTTGCAAATTCGTTTTCAATGTCACCCCTCAACTAGGTCACATACAAATTTCACCTCCCTGCCCAATTAGCCTCTAGTATCCTAGACTGCAACTCAAACTGCCGCTTTTCAATGCCGCGTAGATCTTAAAAAGCTCATTAACTGTCGTTTAAAAATTTTAGTTGCTAGTGGTGAAAACTACAAAAATAAAGCAATTCACATATCAATTGACGGATTTGAAGCGCGAAAAAAATGGTAAATGCCTGCGGTTAATCACGAAGGGCGCTATTATATGGGAATGTGTAGGTATGTATGTGGCGAATAACCTCAATATAATTTCCTTTAAGGTTTTTTAACCACAACGAAAAAGAAATCAGCAATGATTGCACTCATTAGTTTAGAATTGCATAGATTTAGAGTTCAATAGGTGTAATAGTGGAGAAAAAAACTGAGAAGAAAAATTAAAAGAAGCTAAAATAAAAATTTGCAGTCAGTGGAAGGATTTGGATACTGCGTAAGGTAGAGAAGTGAAATAATTTGAGACTGTATCTGACTTGAGGCGGAATTTAACTTGGGACTGCACTAGACTGCTTGACGATAGACTGGTATGACTTGAGTCTAAAGCGGACCTAAGACCGGAGCAGCCTTTATTCGACTTGTTGCTGTGGGTAACTTGAGACTGTGGTTGACTTGAGGCTGTAATTGTCTTGATACTGTATTGACTTTAGACTGAAGTCGGCCTAAGACTGTATTAAGTTTGACACTGGTCTGGATTTGAAATGTGGTTATTCTGAGACTATATTCGATTCCAGACTTGACTAAACTTGAGAATGGAAGTGGCTTGGGACTGGGAGTGACCTGCGACTGCTTTCAACCTAAGAACGGTGTCGGACTCAGTCTGGTCATCACTTGATAATAGTGTTGAACAATGACTGGTTTCGACACAATATTGAATTTGTTGCTTTAGTTGACTAAAGTCTAGGTGCGAATTCAGACTCAAGTCGACTTGACCGGAGTGGGCTTCAAATGGGCTTGACTTGAAACAAAGGTTGACTTAAACTAGATTATAGCTGGAACTGTAGTCGATTTGTGACTGGACCTCACTGCAGACCGAAATTGACTTTAGACTTAGTTTGTTGTTGATACTAGGCTTGACTTCAGACTGAAATCTTCTTAAGCCATGAGTCGACTTAAGACTGGACTCCATTTGAGACTGGGGTCCTTTTAATTAGATTGGACACTTTGAAGGAGATTTAAAATGTATATTAAAATAAATGTAATAGGGTTGCCATCTATAACCAAAGTCTATGAAGAAATATCGCGCATACATATTAACTATTTCACAAAGGAAAATTCAATCTAATTAAAATTTGTGGCGTTTTGGGGAAGGATTGTCGCGAGTTGAATGTAGTTAAATTTTTTAATAGCGTTGCCATCTAATTAAAAGTATTTTATTGCAGCTTATATAAAAGTAGTTGTTGTAGTACTTTTTGCCTTTTACTTGGCAATGTTTCAGCTTCATGTTTAAGGCATTCGCTCGAAGGTTAGTCTCACATACAGGTGAAAAAAAATTGAATAAGGTTGCCATTTACTGCCTTTACAAAAAAGCATAACAAGTTTATGTGGCTATCGAATATAAGAAACGCAATCAAAGTCGTTTTAAACGGTTAAGTGCCATTGAGTAAGTGACCAAACACTTTTTCCAATCACCAAAGAAAATGTTTCTGCTTGTAATTTGTTAGAGTGGCAGCTCTTTTACAGAAATTTATTCAGTTTTTTTATTAAGTCTACAATAAACATGCAGAAATCTTTTCTCGCATCAATTTTACAACTTCAATTTAAATAAAAATAAATAAAAAAATTTTAGCACTTTCTTTATATAAATGGACAAAAATCAGCGAAAAATGTTTCCTTATATAAAGACATATTCTTGCTAAACTTTGATTTTTAAATTTTTACATAGAATTGCAAAAATATTTATGAGAACTAAAATATAAAAGTGGAGCGCACATTACTTGGATTGGAAAGTTGCAGTTTCTAAAAATTTGGTTTCAAATCTCCAAATTATTGTAACGATTTTACTTGCAAATCCTCTTATTTGCAATCCTCTGCTAAGTTCGAATCACTAAACTGTTGAATAAATAACTCCAATATTGAATAATGGGAAAAATGGCCTTTATTAAAGTACTTCACAATAACACTTATGTATACTTTGTTACTCGCTGGCTTAATAACCAAACTGATTGATAACTCAAATTAAACTCTACTATTGGCCGCCAGATCGCGTGCTTAATCAATAACTGATTGATTGCTCAACTCAAACTGAATTACTGAATTACAGCGCCTCTACATCTGTCGCCTTTTATACTCTTGGTTTCTTCGTTCGCCTCTTCTAGACGCTTCCAGAATCTACTAGTCCAGTATCTCTCAAACTTCTCAGCTGTAACTACAATTGCACGATTTTATAGCTTCTCTCATACCCCATGCTTGTATGTGTGAGCGACACTTCCACAATTATAATTGCCTACATTTAGGAGCATCTCAAATAAGATGTCTGCATATGGTTGTGCCTTGCTTCTCAGCTGCGTGTACCTACATATGTGTAGACATAATGATTGAATTATTGATGTGAATGTTTGTAGTTTACAGTCTCTCGCACACACATAGGCGATAAATACATCTGTGTGTGACATCTCTCGGCTGCCTTATATATGTGTATACATGATTTTAGATTATTGACGTAAATACTGCTTAGCATGGCTCTTAGTGATGGTATAGCTTACGTGATGCTAATCTCCGTGACATTAATATTTTAATTTGTTCGATCCGTGCGCCACGACGGAATTTTTGTCCTTTGTCACGGTGTCCGGTTTCATGTTGTAGCTCAATGAGAAGTTACTTTAAATCGATCTCAAACACCAAATTTTCCCCAAATTCTTATCTAAATATTTCGATCCGTGCGCCACCTAACGGATTTTTTCTCCTTTTTCTAATATTACTCGCGCGTCTTATCCTATCTATGTGAAGTTTTACAGGTGTAGCTCAATGAGGAAAGCTTACATAAAAATCAATCCAAAATTCCTCCGGTTCGTACGGTTTTTTATTTTCATCGACCTCTGAATTAAGTTTGAAATTTCAAGTCTCTAGCCTATCGAGAAGTTACTTAAAAGCTGGTTTGAAAATTTTCAAATTCTTATCTAATTATTTCGATCCGTGCGCCACCTAACGGATTGTTTTTTCCCTTTTGGTGCATTGTCACGGTGTTCTAACCTATGTGTAAAGTTTCAATATAAAGGAAGTAAAATGTTGAACAGGGTTGCCAGCTGCTATGGTTTTAGTTATATATGAAAGTTAAACGAATTCAAACTCACATTCGGAAGCAAATATTTTGTATAGAAACTCCAATTATTAAATATTTAAACTTAAGTTAACAACTCATCAAATTGCAATAGTTTCAAAAAGGTTGCCAACAACAAAAAACATTAGTTTTCTATACAAATTTGTGTCCACTTTACACTGATCTGACAATACAAGATAACAACTTTTAATTCAAACCAGAATTCAACAAGAAAGTTTTTAAAAGTGTTGCCACCTCACGCATAAAGTTAAGTATTACACTGAAAGGGTTGCCAAATGGCGATAATTTAGAATGTTATACTGTTTTCACACAGACGGCTTATTGAATAATAAAGGCAGTTTTCTACATTAAGACGCTTATTGAGCTCAATCTTCCTACAAAATTCGAATCTATAATTGTTTCATTAGTGACAAATCGAATGCCTAATGAAGTCAAAAGCACAATGCAACTCTGTTGGTAGCATTCAGTTTCTTAGTTTTAGTGTGTTCAGTGCTTAAAAATGTCATTTGTCAAAGTAAATGTCATTGTCTGTCATACAGCATTGTCATTTTATTCGCTTGACATTTCATCCTTCAAACTAATCGAGCAGTTACTTCTGTGTGAAAGCAAAAATTTACGATTTCATTAGAAGGTGAAATGAGATCATTAAGTTTCTGTGTGAAAACAGTATTAAAAAATTATTGAATAAAAATAATTTAAACAAATTTGTTTGCGACAATCATAAAAGCACAATTTTAGTTAAATATTAATGGTTTGCACAGAGATGCCAGCTTCATAAAAATAATTACTCTTTTTTTCGCGCTTTTTTAAATTTTGTTAATAAATTGCAGTTTGGCTAGCGTGAAATCTGTAGCGCCTTTCGATCGTTATTAGACTTTGTAGTCAACATAAAAATTATTTTAAACGTGCATAACAAACAATAAAATATTAAAATTTAATTAAATTTTTTTACAGCGACCATAAAATTTATTATTACAAATTTATGCGAGCACTCAGCACACAGCTAACCTAATTCATTCCCGCTCAAATAGCAGCTACTAAGTCTTAGCAGCTATTGGCTTAAGAAGCGATATACCATAATATAGCTTAATACATACACATACGTTTGTATGTATGAATGTGTATGTTTGTTTGCCATGTAAGCAGTTAAATTTGTTTTTATTGCCAGCAATCAAGCAAAAATTCCCTAAAATGCGAAACCGTTAGCACCGACAGCAATTTTGTCAGAACTTGTTGCTACTTACTTATTGACAGCAGCATTTTATGTTGCATGCAACATGAAACACACACACACACAAGCACTTCTACATTTTTACACAAATATATGGTCATGTTTAGAAAATTTTACGATTTATTCGCTAAAAATGGCTTAAATACAGCATTTAAAGTCAAGTTAGTAGCCAGGAGGTATGTTAGATGTGCCACATCAGGCCAACATGGGCATAAATCCATGGTTGTATATGTATATGTATATGGAAATTTATGCAGGTAAATGCATTTTACATATATATAAACGCACAAAGGTTAGCATATAAAATAAATCAACCTCTTGTAGGTATATAACTTTAGGATATTTAGCGGTATTATCATTTTTGCATGCCCCGTTGCTTGTAGCAAGTTGTATGTGATCTAAGTAACAGAAATGGCAAACAAAATCCAATTGAATTAATGGCTCCTATATAATAATTTATACAACTGCATATCGGCAGCTGAGTGAAGGATCAATCTATACAAGCTATCGGTTCAAAACGACCTATATCATAATTCGGCTGAAAAAAGGCTCGCCTTATCAGCTTTTCCTTTTGTTAAACAATTTACTGTACTTATTACTCATCATTTTCTCTCCCCTTCTACTCTAACTATTTTTAATATTCTTCCACATCCATGGCCTCTTTTCATTCATATTTCCTTTCCACTGCTGTTCCTATTCTTCTTCGTTTTCTTTTTCCTAACCCTCTTCTTCATCGGTTTTTTATCTCGCTTTCTTTACCTCTTTATGTTATATTTAATTTTTTTCTTTCTCTGCCCCTTAACGCCCTATTCCTACTCTCTAATACGCAGCATCTCAAAAACTCAAGGACCTCAAAACGCAAACCACAAACAGTTGATATGAGCTTCGTAGAGAAGCGATAGAAAATACCATACAAAGTAAAAGACTATAGAAGAGAGAGAAAGAGGATCCCCTTCCTGCAGCGGGAAGTCAATGAGCTTCGTAAGAAAGCGGCATGTAAGTTCGAATATAGATGCGTACTAAGCAAAGAAAGTAAGAGGGTTCTCTCACATTTTCGGACAGCACTGAGAATTCCGCAACATTTCGAAGCCATAGTCAGCCCAACCGACGGAGGTGCAAGCGCTTGGTGGAGACCGTAAAAAGTGGTCGAAGGCTACAAGAACTTCGTCTGGAAAATTCTAGTGGGAAATATTCGCTACTGCAATCAGTATTAGGAGGAAAAAACTTCGGGCGGAATGAAGAGGCAGCGATCGCCTAAAGAGGATAAGATTGATGTTAAGAGGCAGAAGGAACCCAATGACTGGGCCATGAGGCAGGCTAGTAGTGAGAAATCAAATACCTTGAAATCTGCATGTCATTAAGATGAAGAAGCTTTGTCCAGATGCAGTAGGTGATAAACCAAAGTGGGGTAGAATCACGAGTCCAGCTTTCTCGCTGAGGCTAGAGGGAGGCAACCCGGTGATTTCGTAAGTCTCTGGAAAGATGAATGACGTGACAAGCAATACCTGACTGTGGCTATTTGAGTTATGAAGGAAGCTTCCCAGCTTTATGATGAAAAAGTTTCGTTACAAATCGCCACTATCGCGATCCTAGTGGTGGCTATGAAGGATTGTTCCTAGTTTCCAAAGGCAAGGCACAAGTGCATGGCTTGAGGCGGTGTATAGAACGGGGATCTCCATGATACCCAAAGCAAAGGTAGGATTCCCATGTCTGGTCACGTCAGAGGATGCGCGAATGAGGCTTAGCACTACAATCTACAAATACACAAGCTTGCGGAGGATAAGTAGTACATTAAGTTTAGGAATATCTCCTGCGGCATGCGAAGTATTTTTTACGCCTCAGGAAAGATAACGATCACAACACGCAGGTAAGGGAAAAGCGACCTCTAGAGCTTGAAATCAAGGCAAGCAGAAGACGTAACTACAAAAATGTTGTAAGTGTTTAATTCTTGAGAATGGTTTCGGTCGTTATTTTAACTTAGAGCGTTTTTCCTATGTGGACAGTCATTTCAATTCTGTGTGCTCTAGTACGCTCGTAGAATGCTAAGATATGTCTCATGGAAGCCAATAGGCTTTAGGACAAGAAAAGGTGTGGGCAGTAGGGTGAGTCGATTTGTATCGACGAAAGTTAACCGATATCGTGCCATCGATTTTCGATAGGATTTGGGCTCAGGAAAAATAGTTCCACTACGCATACCCAAAAAAAAATTAGCTTCGAGCCTGCGAATTTAAATTTTTTGGACTTTTTTTCGACTTTAATTTTTAAGACTTTTTTTATGACCTACTAAAAAAATTTTGATATGTATACCCTGCCCGACCCAAAAATGTCCGCTAAAAACGTTATTATATATATTGTTACGAATATTAGCAAAACTAAGGGGTGCTGCTATCTCTAAGCCGATGCTAAGCGAATTCACATCAATAATTCAATCATTATGTATCTACATAAACGAAACAATAATTGCGTCTACACATATGTACCATGTACGTATACGAGCAGCGGAGAGTCAATTCACAAACACATGCATATATCTGAGATGAAAAAAGCTATAAAATTGTGCAATTGTAGTTACAGCTGAAAAGTTTGAGAGCTGATGGACTAGTAGATTCTGGAAGCGCCTAGAAGATGCGAACGTTGAAATCAAAGAGTATAAAAGGCAACAAGTGTAGAGGCGCTGGAATTCAGTTTGATTTGAGTTGTCAAGCAGTTTCGACTAAGACGCTATCTAGCGAGCAAGAGCAGTATTATTTTGAATAGTAGAGTTTAATTTGAGCTATCAATCAGTTTGGTTATTAAGCAAGCTATTCGTTGCACAGTTTGAGTGTTATAGTGAAGTACTTTAATAACGTCCATTTTGCATTATTACATATTGGAGTTATTTATTCAACAGTTTAGTGATTCGAACTTGGCCGAGGATTGCAAATAAGAGGATTTGCAAGTAAATTCGTTAAAATATAAATATATATATTTTTTTTTCAAAAAACTGTTATCGACAACGTTTATAGCGGACATTTTTGGGTCGGACAGGGTATACATGAAAATTTTACAATCAAAGGAAAATTTTTTTAGTAGGTCAAAAAAATGAAGTTTCGCAAGCTTGAAAATTATTTTTTGGGTATGCGTAGTGGAACTTCTTTTCCTGAATCCAAATCCTATCGAAAATCGGTGGCGCGATATCGGTTAATAAATCAACCCAGTCTAGTGGGCAGTCGGTCAGATAAACTATGCGGAGAAATTCAGGGGAGGAAGTCTTCCGGAACTGTTGTCTGTTTAGATTTGCCATTAAATTTGACAGAAAATGCTGTTCACCTTAATTGATTAATTGCACATTAGCATGCTATCTATCTATCACACCTTTAAAATTCCGGACACTGATTAAACATATTGAGCTTCGGTTATCTGCAGGCAGCTATTTCCCAACAAGGAACTAAAGAATGCGTGTATTTACGTTTATTAATCCAACAAAAATAAATAACACTCTTCAAAAGTTTCCAACCTTATAAGGTCATAACCATTAGCACTCAGCGTAGAAACACAAAAGCATTCCCATAGCCATTAAGCCATCTTCATCAATCGACATTGGCGACAAAGTGACAAAATATATTGGCATATTAAAATGCCAATATAATGACGCTATTGATGGCAGCTCTAAAGATGCCTACAAACTTGTGTCCCGCATTCAAAGCCTAGCCATGTTTGCCTACTGACCTAAAAAATATATCGATATGGAGGCTTCTGTTGCAGCAACAAGCAAATTTTGCCATCAACCACTTAAGTTCGGCACATCATAAGCTACACTAAACGAAAAAGGTAGGTTAGAGGTCACCAATGAAATGAGCGTGCATTTAAGTTTGAATAAAAAAATACAGAAAATGTATGCAAAATGTATGAAAATATGAAGCACAATGGCAAATTTCCATAGTGACCATATTTGGTCGGTTGTCTCGCCAACCTCACAAATTGCTGTAACTCCTCTGTTGTCCAAAACCCTTTAAGGCTATTTTATGATCGCGTTGACACTGAAGTTCACTGCCAACTAAATAAGTAGCTCAAAGGTTTGATGGCTGCGCTTAGCAGCTTAAGTGTTTAAGTGGACAATATGCTGTGAGGAGGGAAAGTGCACTTTAAATATTTTGCTTGAAATACATAATTCACTACACAAAGAAAATTGCTAATAAAAATTTCATATATGCTCTTTGCAACTTTTCACCTCGCAAAAAATTGAATATTTGCTTTAAATATGTGAATTTCACTTTTGTAGAGTCCTTTTGGTCGAAATGTCGTGGTAAAGATGCACTTAAATAAAGTTTCATTTAGTTTCGTTCTGCTTTCACTGATCGTTTGTTACAATTGTGCATTTATTTTCAATAAAAATTAAGTTTTTATTGTTATTACAGGATGATTCCAAAAACTTTAATATTAACCATTCTTTTTGTTGAATTTTTCTCATTTTATTTTAACTTTTCTATGCATGAAAAGATTTTAAACAAAAACTCTAAGGCCTGTTTTTTTTATTTTTCCAAACTTTTTAAATCTTTTTGTTTTAACCTTTTAATTTTCATATTTGACCTTTTAAAATTTGAAAAGATATTTGAAAAATATGAAAATTAATTTTAAAATTTGTAAAGCTTTGTGATAAACATGAAATTTGAATTTTTCTTTTCAAAATTTTTCTTTTCGCCGAATATTTTTTTGTAATTTTTCATATTTTATCTTTCCAAATTTTTATTTTGTATTTTTTTTTGTATTACGTGGCGATTTTTAATATTTCGCCTTTTAAGAAAAGTTTTTTAAGAAAAATATGATTTTAGTATTTATATTTTAATTTTTCATATTTTAACTTTTAAAATTCGAAAAGATTTTTGAAATATATAAAATATGATATTTTTCATTTAAAAATTTTTATTTTCCAATTTTTTGATTGCATTCTTGCATTAACTTTTTAATTTTTCATATTTTGCTTTTTAAAATTTGTAAAGCTCTGTGATAATAATGAAATTTGAAATTTTTCTTTTTCCAAATTATTTGTTTAATTTTGGCCTTAGCATTATATATATTTTTTTTTATTTTTATATTTTATCTTTCTAAATTTGAAAATTGTTGATAGATCGTAGATTTCTTTTTATTTTTTAATTTTTTTTATTTTGGTTTTAACGTTTCTACTTTTAATATTTTGCCTTTTAAGATTATAAACGTTTTTTTGAGAAATATGAAATAGGATTTTTTTCTTTTCCAATTTTTTTAATGTGGCTTTCACTTTTTAATTTTTTTTTAATTTAATTTTCATATTTAACGCTTTAAAATTTTAAAAATTTATTAAATACAAATTTAAATTGGAAATTTGTTCAATTATTCTTTTTTATTCTCTTTCCTTCTGATGATTTCGACAGGCTAGGGCTAGAATTATTTGCGAACGATTCTACGTTATCCCTTATAAATTTTTCTATTTTCTTTAATCGTTTTAATTTTCCAGTTACTCAATTTACTTTCTTTTATTTTTTTTTATATATTAATAAGTTTGAAAGCTCTTATAAAATCTGTAACAAAAACGTCTTTAACAGAAAAAAAAATTTCGATTCTAATTTATCTTTTTTAAATTTTTTCTATTTATAATTTCTGCTTACTTTTGTGAAAAATCTTAAGAACCATATTTTGAAAAAATTCCTATTTTTAATACAATTCTTTTCCACATTTTTTTTTAATATTTACACTCATTATTTAGTACCTAAATTTTTTCTGAAAGCGTCCCTTCTTTTTTTTAAATTTCGTAGAAATATTATGTTTACGTTTACTCTTTAAAGTTTCTTATATTTATTTTTTTATTTAAATTTGCTTTTAAACATTTTTGATAATTTCTTTTTTCAAAGTCTTTTTCTTTTTTGAAACGGTTTCTCATTTGCCTTGACTCTGCGTAGCGTTGTTTACGAATTTTGTAATTGAAATTTAAGTAACTTCCCGATAAGCTACAAGCTTGAAACTTGGAATATAGTTCAGAACCCGATGACAATGCAATAAAAAGAAAAAAACTCCGCTAGGTGGCGCATGTATTTTTATTTTGCTACATATTTTGAAAGATTTTGCTCTTTCTCGAAAAAAAATTTAGTTTACTTTTTATTGCATTTTTTTCAGGTTTTAACCTTAGAAAAGATATTTTATATTTCCTTATATAATTTTCCTAATTATACTCTCACATTTTTTAAATATTCCTTTGAGATTTTTAACTTTTTTAAATTAATTTTTCATAATTTATTTAAATTTTTATAGGTTTCTGAACTTTTCTTTTAAATATTTTTTTTTATAAAATTTTATTTTTAATATTTTTTTCATAATTTTTTTTTATATTTTACCTTGCTTTAAATACTTAATATCTTTTTATATTTTCCATGTTTTCTAAATGTCGAAAAATATTATTTTTAAATCTTTTAAAAAGTTATTTTTTTATTTTTTTAGTTTTTTTATAACTTTTTCCAAAGGTTTTCATTTTGCTTATATTTTTTTATTGCTAGAGATTTTAAAAGCTCTTTCTTCGGAAAAAAACTAATTTTTTTTAATTCTTTTGTTAAAAAAAAATAAATGTAAGGCGCGATAACCTCCGAAGAGATCTAAGGCCGAGCTTCTCTTCCAATTTGCGTCGTGCTCCTCTTGATTTTCCTTACAAATTGGCCGGACGGGACCTACATGTTTTATGCCGACTCCGAACGGCATCTGCAAGGCAGATGAGTTTTCACTGAGAGCTTTTCATGGCAGAAATATAACCGGAGCGCTTGCCAAACACTGCCGAGGGGCGACCCCGCTTAGAAAAATTGTCTTCTAATTGAAAAACCTTATTTCTAAAATTTTGATGTTGCTTTGCCCGGGGTGTGAACCCAGAGCATATGGTGTGGTAGGCGGAGCACGCTACCATCACACCACGGTGGCCGCCGAAAAAAAAACTGCCGCCAGGAAAATTGCCTTAGTGCCTAGGGAAATTTTTTAATTTTTTTAATTTTAAAATTGGAAAAGGCATCTACGATTTTCTGAAAATTCGTTTTCAATTATTTTTTAAATTTTCTTAGTTTTTTTATTTATTTTAGTTTTAATAATTTTTTTATATTTAAATTTCTTTTATTTCATAAATTTTTTAATGAAAAAATAATTCATACATTTTTAAATTTTTTATTTCAATTTTTTTTTCATTTTTTCAATTATCGTTCGTTTTGTTTACATTTGACACTTTAGAAAGCTTTTCAACATCAACATTTTTCTAATGCAAACTTTCCGGTATTAAAAAAAATAAAATTTTAAAATTTTTAATATTTATATAGATAAATATATTTTTTATAATTTTAATCGGTTTTTTCGTTTTAATCAATCATTTTTATTTTTTATTTTTATTTACAGAAAAATTTCCTCGAAATTCGCAACCTTCACATATATACCAAATATGAAACTTTGCGTAAAAACTAAAACGGAAACAGAAAGTGGTACATTTACTGGATTTTGCTATATTTTTTTCATTTGCTTACCTTTAAACTTTAAAAGAATTTAATTTAGAATATAAATATTTAAACAAAATTAATTTCTTAAGTTTTTGTTAATTCTTAATTTTTTACAGTTTTAATTTTTTTTTCAACCTAACCTACTTTTAAGAAGTATTCAATACAACTCTTTTATATATTTCATTCGATCGCGGGTTTTTTTTTATAAAAAAAATTCCCCTCCACGTAGCACCCGCTACACACACTAAGGATGAAGTTCTACCGCAAATCTAGAAAGGAAATACCGCCACTTGTTTAAAAAAACGAACACGGAGATAATGATGAGTCGTAAACTGGTAGTGCTTTGCAACATGCAACGCTTGTAGTACGGCCATGATGTTGCAACATGCATGTGGCATGAAAAGCGGCAACATTAGACGTATCTGCAAATATCGTTCGATTTTCATATGCATTGCGCACATTTTTCAGCATTTATTGTTTTGATTTTGCATTGTGGTCAATTTATTGTTACTTTTTTTGGTTATTGTTTTGCTCGAACAAAAAATAGAGTAACATGCCACGCCACATTTCCGACACTTTTATGCCCTTTGTAGCTGCCACCAGCTGCAACAACGAAAAACAGCAGATATCGCTTAGGCTTTGTGTCAGTTTTGCTGTTAACTTCTGGTCATGCGACGTTGTGGCGATACATTTTAATGTCTAAAATGTGCTCCTGTTCGATGTATTCGGTTCTTCTGTTTGGTGTCTCTATGATAGCGAACTATGTGGTTGATGCGGTTTTCGTTGTTGTTGCAGTTACATTGTTGCAAATAGTAGTATTTGCTGTTGTCACTATTTCTAATTGGTTACACTTGTACTTTTAATAAGCTACTGTCATGTTATTCAAAAGTTCTTTTTGCGGAAGTGTAGACAAGATTCAAGCCACTGGCGGTAAGTATGATTAGAGCAGTGGTAACTGCAACTTACGAAGTTCAAAGAGTGCTGCTAGGAATGTATGAAAAATAATTGAGTATTTCTTAAGAGGAGTAGAAAGGGCTTCTTTAAGGGCAAGCGATCACAAGGACAAATTAAAAAGCAGCACATCATGATCTGAAGCTTAAATGGAGCCTTGTGTGCAGCCTTTGGATGATTCTTTTTTAAAAATTCTTATTTTGTACTTCTACGCGTTTTGAAGTATTTTTTAATCATCATCAGGAGATCGCAATAATTTGCTCCCTGAAGAAGAGGCAAAAATGCATCGAAACGCTTTGAAGTAAAAGCCCAAATTTCCTTAAAATTTCCTTGGTTTATTGAACGACACTGCCGGCTTTAGATCACTCGATCATTAGGACAAAGAGCACTATGTCGCTTGCTGGAGCTGTTTAAGTCCTGCAGAAGTTAAAGCGCTGAAAACGATATGACTTCCATATCTGCTGACTCCTGGAGTATAAACTAGCTGACGTTTACAGGCTCTTCGTATTGGACTTGCCAATACGATTATTGAGGATTCTGCCTTTGAGAACCTTTTGATGTTTTTATTCTCAGACCACATCTCCTTCTAACCTACACCTGCATCTTGTACTGCCCGCACACATTTCCTATTTAAGTTTTTAAGCCGTCGGTGAAAATTGGAACATTCTCATCCCTTTTAAGATCCTCATTACATACAATGAGTCAACCGAGCATGCTCGATGTTTATTTGTTATGTAATTAGTTGACTGGAACAATAGCACGACAAAGGTTTGGGTAGATCTCCAACCTTACAAGAACGATTAGTCTGTCCTTCGGTCAAAATAAATAGAAACTTGAACAATGTGCCAAGCTGGAAGCAATAAACTGGATTTCCCAACGGAAACTCTGGTCATGAATCATGTGAAACCATAGCTCTTGAGTTCGGTGCAAACCCACTCTTTACAAATAGTCATTGAGGACTCTCCGGGAGGGATTCCCAACTTCGGAAGGTGCCTTTATCGACTTTATGTGAATTTGGATTATAACCGTTTGCTGAAAACCTGGCAAAATTAATACTGTCTCATTTAGGAAGGATGATTTGTGCGTCCACCAAGCGCCGAGTCAATTGATGTAGAATATCCTATACGCTGGGCGTTGAACAAAGTGGGTTTTATACTTCGAGCAATTCGATGTTTGAAGGATGATGACAGATACTCACGTTAAAGGGATCAGACGCTGCCTTTGAAATGAACTTCCTATACTTGGTAGACTTTTATGCCAGGCATCTTCCATTTGCATGGGCTTTATTAAGCTTTTTTTTTGTTAATTTGTCCTTCCCCGTCAACAAGGACGACGTTCGGCTATGATAAAAGATGTTTCCACTGCGCTTTTTTCCTTATCATCTTCATTAATTCTTCTACCTCAGTAAATCCACTTCCACAAACTTCGTTCGCGAATAAGCCTCAAATCATCTTTCATGGACCTCTTATCTCCAACCTAGTTCCCTATCTTTGCTGCTTCCAGCACCATTTCAAGACATCCTTATTCCAATTTCCTCTATTAAATTTCGCAGTCAGAAATGGCATGAACCACAATAACAAATGCACCCACGGCGGACTGCAGAACCCTAAACAAATCAGATGGTGTCCGAGAAGCAGAGCACGAAACATACAATAGAAAAACACGAAATGCGACAACGCGCTCCCAAAGCAGAGCAGACAACTAGCCACTAGCGACGAGCCACTGTCGCCCTGCTGATTGGTTTTGCATTGAACCCTCGGCCCTTGCATTGTCGTAAGTTTAGCAAAGCTAATGCGCTGACAACCGGCTTTCACGCTTGATGATGATGTTAACGTTGGCTCAACTGACATTTTGTGCTTCTTCTTCTTACATTTTTGTTAGTAACTCGTGTTTTGCTGTTATATGTTGTATGACGAGTTTATGCGCTGGTTACAAACGTCCGCGTCGTCGATCGTGCGCGCTGACAATACAAATTACCAAATGAACGTGCAATTGCTGAGTAGGGAGACGCGAAGTGCATGAGCGCAGTAGGATTGCCCTTTGTGCGGTTGTAGGAAGCACTGTGGTGTTGAAAGCTGAGTGAGCAAATCGATTGCATGCAACCTCACTACACTGGGCTGCAAAACGTTCCCACTGCATGAGCTCGGACGACGCAAAGGCTAAGATGTACCTAGACTCGCACTTCGATGGTCCGCCGTCTCCTTGTTGCACACTTTGCCATCATCAATCATAGAAATTGTTGGCAATTTATAATTGTAGGGATCGCTAAGCAAACCCGCCACCACAATTGCCGCGAATGAGCTCAAATGGGCAAGTTTCTGACAGAACCAAAAGCTATGGAAATGTGCCGACAATCAGCAAATCAGTTGGTGTTGGTGTCACACAAACGGCATGATTTTTGATTCCCACTAGCGCGTACACAACTTTGCGCTTTTCATCCACTTTTTGAGTTTTCCGTTTCTCCCGCTATCTCTCAGTTTTCCACTTCCACTTCGTATTCAGGTTTTGCCAAGTTTTGTCTATTTGTCACATTTTTTACCTTTTGTTGTTGGTACTTTTCGACATTCCACCGCTACAGCGTTAAGTGGGCGTCCGTGTGAATTCAAAGTCATCCATTCTCCTCTGCCAGATCATCAAACAACTTGCTATGTACGCGCACGAAGTACGAAAAAGAGTGCTTGTGCCAGCGTCTAATTTACATTGCCATACATAAACTGTTTTGGCAAAGCAGCCGGCAGCTAGCAGCCAACATTCGGCTTTGGGTTGACCTGCGTTCTACGACTGACGACTCACGACTTTTTTTAGTTCCTTCGATCAAAGCCTCAAAGTGAATTAGCTTAAGTGCAAATCAATCCCCAAGTAGACGCGGCGTAGTTTGGTAACTAGCTTGCAGTATAAGAGCCAATAGCTATTACAGCGCCTGACTACCCTCAAGCTTGCGAGCGAGCTGCAAGAAGGCAGCTCATTCAGCGCCATAAATTTAAGGCATCATTAAGCCACAATGAAGTTGCATCGGTGTTTTCACATCCTGCGGCTATAAATTGCAAGCCCTTGCAGGTCATCTTAGCTTGGATATGGATTGAAAGCTAATTTTGTACAACGTTGATGAGCTTTTAGCTTTAATAATCTGCACTAAAATGACAGAGGCTCAGTTACTAAAGGAACAACTCAATCGTGCCACTGTACGAGAAAGCGTTGGTACTGTTTTGGCAAAAGCCTTTGCCTACTTCGTTTTAGCTCTTTAAGTCTCATTTGAATTACCAACTCAATAATGTGATCTTCTTTCTTGTTGTCAATGTTGTTATAGTCTACTGAGAGAAAGAGAATTTTGTGTCAGACCAACACCCAAAAACGCTATTGCAGTGACTGTCGTTAGGCAAGTAGGCTTGTTGTTGTAGTTGTAGCGTTGAGGACACTCCCCGAAGGTTATGGGCAGTGTTATCGATGTTGATAGTCCTTTGCCGGATGCAGATCTGGTACGTTCCGGTAGCAGGCACCATTAAGGTACTAGCCCGACTATATCTGGAACGATTTAGTATGACCATATGAAACCTTCTAGGATATACCCCCTCCCACCCCCTAGATCCATGGAGAACGTCGGGTTGCCAGAACCTCGGCTACAATTGGTTTGGAGATGCTATGAATAGCGCAACCCTTTGAGAGGGTTGTTAGGTGTATTTGGTAAATTAAAAACCAGCCTTACCGCAAGATGCTGAGGGATTACTGTCCCGCCTATAGCAGAGATTGCGGTTGGAAAGGGCTGGCTTCGGATGAAATTCTTGGCATGCAATGATATTGTCAGCCTGTGGGGAATGCTTCATAGCGGACTGCCTTCGGCATAGACAGCTTGCGGGTGAGATTTACGTTGGAAAGTACGGTCTTCGGTCCGAATGCTGTAGAGCTGCGTGGCTTCGAGATAGACAGTTTGTAGAAAGATAGCAATTGTAAAGAACGGTCTTTCCGTGAAACGCTTCACAGCAGGCGGGCTGCGAGATAGACAAGCTGCCGGAGAGATTGGCGTTGAAGAAGACGGTCTACTAGTGAATTGCTTACCAGCAGGCATTTTTCGGAATAGACAGCCTGTAGTAGAGATTCCATTGGAAGGGCGACTTTTCAGTTAAATGTTTCGTAGCTGAAAAGATTCTGATACACAGCCTTGGGAGACATGCGCACTCTAAAACCGGCCAGAGGAAGACAATTTCCGAATTATATGCTCGCGGTCGATAGCTCATGGGACAGATTATTACTGGAAATATCGGACTTGCCAATGTGTCAAGAAAAGCAGGCTCTCTCTTGGGTGTGACTGTCCCTTTGGATGATCGGCTATTGGAAGAATTAGTATGATTGGCTAATGGCTTGAAGGATAGCAGATTCGATATAAAAAAATTTGGGAATAGCAAACTTGAGGAACGACAGACTCGAATGATTCCGATACTGAAGTTAATGGACAAGGTGAGAAATGCCTCGCAGGTATTGTTAGAGGAACAGGTTTTGACAGTGAAATGTTTGATGAAAGACCGGCCGGAAAGCTTGAGGAGATACAGACATTGGCAGGACAATAAATTTGGCTATGATAGATACCGAAAAAACTTTATTGAGGATAGAATTAAAAAGAAGAAATGGACTTTATGAAAAGAAGACTTGAGAAGATTCAGAACTTATGATAGGTAGGTTCTGTTGAGCCAGTTGGACTCAGGGGAGGCTCACGTATTGCCGTGAAGGGGCACTAGCATCCTACCTCGGAACAGTTGGGCAGTTTTTCAGGTCAAAACTGTATTGAAAGTCAGAGGGGTGCGTTTTATCTTTGTCAATGTGAATGTTCAAACGATTTAACAATTTTTAAGCGCTAGTATACCTCTTCATTTCCAAGCCGACTCGATCGCCTCTGCTGCCGACAAGGTCAAAAAAGCATGCTTGAAGCCAAACCAAAAAAGCTGACTCACGCGCCAACGCAACGCAAAATTAATATGGCAGCTATTAGAAATTCGATTGAGATTAATTATACCAAATAACTGCCACCAGCACCAAATTGCCGCCGCCAACACAACACGAACTGCCGCAATGGCTATTAGGTTGGAATGCAAATCACAGATTCTATAGCTCATCAAGCAAAATTTTCTCCATTTAGATAACAATCAACTTTCGTTCGTTTTTGGAAAGTTGTTTGTGATGATGCCCGCAGCTTTGAGCATTTCCCCCCATTGCGGCTGCTTGACGCGATCGCCATTGATCGTTGGGGGCCATTTACTGTTGTTGGCGCACTAGTGGCAAATAATTTGTTTGTTGCTAGTTTTACTGTGTTCTAAACCACCATAAGAGCTGCCAAGACAATTATCTTACATTAACCAGCTATCGATAACGATCGAGCGCAGGCAACTGAGATGATCGCTGTGTGGTACGAGATAGTGCGTTCGCTGCTTCAACAAATTGAAGCTTGTGGAACATTGAAGATGCGAAGGGCCGAAGGCGTCTGCAAACAGTAGCATTTCTAGTATGATGCGGCTTATAAGCTTCCGCTTCATTTCATGCGCACTCAGGCAAATTTTGCCCTTCGTCATGTTATGGATTTTCACTGCTACCCATTGTTGCTGCGTGGCTAATTTGGATCTCAAGCGGTGTGTTTAAGTATTGTATTAGCCTCATTTTTTCTACCTTAATTTCGGTGTTTAACTTTAATTGTTTTTTGCTCTCTTGGCCCCTCATGCATAAGCTACAAAGCGCTAGAATAGACAACCCAGAAAAGGCAACCGAATCACTTTTATTGTTCATTGTTAATCGCTGGCTTGTATTTGAGATTAAAAATGTCGATACTTAGTGATGCCACTGCGCGCGCCCTTCGACTACCGACTTGTCCAATTGATCAAACGCGGCCTATTTGGCATGCTCTTCACACAGTAAATTCACATGCGATGGCAGGGTTTTTAGTCACTCCTTTTGTTGTTTTTGTATTTTTTGTATAGGAAAAGTTTATCTTTGGGTAGTGCCGGTGTTTGTGCGTGTCGGAAGCATTGAAGACAGCGGTTTCAGCTGGTAGCTAAGCAGCAAATGCACTTGAAAGTCGAACGTGGCCGATAGCATTTGAAGACGAAAAATGTATTTTAAAACCAACAGTAAGCTTAAAGCGCCCACGGAGTTCTGAAGTAACACTCACAAGTCGAGTGTATGAACAAAGCTCTCAGTACTAGGTTAGGTTGAACTGACCAGTCAATAGAGACCTCACATAGACTGAATGTGTCCATAGTATTACCATAATGTGTTTGACGACCAAACGAAAGAGTCCCAGTCAGGTGTCAGGACTTATTTCATTTCATTTCATTTATTCAGAGAATATACATTAGTACAGTAAGACAAATTGTCTTTTGTAGTACAACAAACAAAATTCATAAGGAAAAAATGGATTCATATACAAAAAAACTCAATATAACGTAAAGTAAGTCAGAGTATTTAAGTACATGTTACCGATATGGAAAAAATAAATAAATATATGAATTAAAATATGTATGATTAAATAAATATTTATGTTTGTATATAAATAAATAAATAAAAGATGCTAGAAAACAAGCATATCAAAACAATACTACAAAACTTTAAATTTTAAATTTTTTAAATTTTAAATTTTGGTTAAATTAGATCAAGATAAGATAAAAATAAAATAAATGCCCAGTTTAAGTTTGTTGACTAGAAAAATAACTGAAAATAATATGTTTGTAGTTGCTTTGGTTTACATTATTCCTAATTGCAGCTGGGATAGAGTTCCAAATACGTACGGTGTTGACGAAAAACAGCCTTGTCGAAGCAACGAAGTTAAAGTTAGGCACAACTAGATTACTCGTCCTGAGAGACCTAGTGAATGTCTCAAAAAGATATGCTGGTGATTTTGTGACAATCAAGCGGTACAAAAAATCACACTTCTAGCTTTTTGGTAGTCAAATATGTTACATCCTAATAGCTTGGACCTCCAAGCCGAAATATGATCAAACTTTCGTAACCCGAAAACGTAACGAGTTACATGATTAAAGGCGACATCACTTTTGTATGCAGAACATGTTATAGTATAACTCCGTCCTCTTGGAAAATACTAGAAGTTGCCTAGGACCTAGCAACTCTGCCTTCCCTAACAGCTGGAGCTTTCAGTACCAAGTATTGGGCAGCGAAAACTTATCCGTTGCCTTAGCCATTGTCTTCAACCCCATAAGAATTTATCTTATTACAACAGAGAAAAGGCAACATAACCATAACCGTAGTATAGGCAATTTTGTTGTTGTCTTAACCGCAAAAACACTCCCGAAGGGTAATGGACTGTTCTGGAATGAGCAGTCCATTGCCTGATTAAAATCCGGTTCACTCCAGGACTAGCGCCTTCTAATACCTTAATCGTCACATTCGTTACCGCCTTTATCCCCTTCCCCGTCCTCTCAATATTATTATCATTGAAATCATCATTAACATTGTCGAAATTATTCACATCATCTACTTTTACATTTCCTCTTGTATTGTTGTTGTGTTAACATTGCTTTCCTCTTCCCTGTTGTATTTCCATTTCTTTCTAATCCATTCCCATTTTAAAACTTTTCTCCAATTTATTTTCCTTCCCCGCAACACTCACATTTCTGCTTTCCTAATAATTCGTTTGCGTGGCTCTGATTTGATTTCTATCCAGTCCCCCTGAGACTTTCTCCCATAAAAAAACTTGCCTCAGAGTTAGTTTCGCCAAAGCCACGCACTGTGGCGCTTTGACAATCCCAAGTTTCCTTTTAAACATCTTGAACCAAACCTGATAAGACTCTTCGAAGTCTTACACCTCTACCTCCAGTCTATACTCACTTTGAAACATTAGATAGAAGAAATATAAATAAGAAAAAAGGGTTCCTAACAAGAATACAAGCTGTTGCTCTAACAGATGTTTGGGCTGTTAGAACACAGAATTTAATCGTCAGGCCTTGCTCCCACACTCCAGAGTTTTTGGATGAGAGCAAGCTTTATTGATTTTCCGAAATGATGCACAAATAGGGCAGTCGAAGCTGTTTTTGAATTGAGCATATCTCTTTCAAAGTCTCATTACTCCAAATCTACTCCTTCTAAAGTCTGTACCAAGTACCTACCATAACTCTGTATCTCGCTTTGCGCTTGTCGTTCTCTAAGTCTTCATTTGAGAAAGATCGCTTCTCTAAAAGAATGCGACTTTCAAAGCTTGTCCGTTTCTGAACATAACTCCCCCAACTGATCTTCTCGAAATTATATGTCTTGAAAGCGGTTTCCACCCAAGGTATATGTGCTCCAAAGGCAGCTTATCAGAAGTTAGCACTTCTCTAAATACAATGTGCCTTCCAAAGCATGTTCTCTCTAACCACACCAAATCGCGGTTTTCTGTACGTGTACCATCTCCAAAACCTAAACTTGACAGTGTGCGTCTTCTGAGTCCTCCACAGCTCGGTAGGCATCGGTAGATTTTGAAATTCTTCCTCGCAAATCACACATACTTCTTGTCTACCGAAGTTCTAAATATCTGACCATTATATATGTAGAAGAGCCTCAGTTTATTTCATCTCTCAGTTTAATAACAATTGCGCTGGTCCTTTTCATTTTAGCTTGGATTAACTCAGTTCTAGCGCGTGGAGTCCAGCATTCAGCACCTGAGTGGGGGCTTAAACATCAAATGCATTCAACTCCACCACGTCTTTCAAAGTCTTCCTTTTTAAGCGTCCTCCTCAATCTATCTTCTCTCCTACTGCACTGTCGACTTTCCAGAGAACTTAAAGTATAAAGTTCCTAAGTTGGAAAAGGCTTTTACGTCCGCTTGTGAAAACATAGTTGAACGTAGGATCCATTCGGAAAATGAAGAATCTGCATTTGTATTCCGCACAAATGGAAAGTCTCACACTTTTTAGCTCATCACAAAAGTGACAGTTTGAGTTGGCTTTCTTTTCTAAAACTTCAACCAGCCGCTTAGCTACAGAATTTAACCAATCCACAAGCTTAAAAGGAAATCCAAAAAGAACATCAGATTAACGAAGCCCGCAGCCATTTATACGCTTATACAGATACACACACACATACACACCATGAAATTCGGGCCACTTTACACGCTTTCCACGAAGATCATTTTCGCTATGCTGTGATGATCGATCGAATCAATGTTTCCAATCAATACAACAACAACTAGCAATTCTTTCACTACCCAGATCAATTGTCGCAATTTCACCGCATTTGTGGTGGCAATTGAATTTCCTACATTACCAGCTATGAATATACAACGATCAGTAACACTGCGGATGCGATCGGTTTTCCAGCTTGAAGCGATCGCTGGCTGTACGACAAGCGTTCAAAGATCGTAACGTGAAGATTATGGTAAATGTCGCGCATTTGCTTCCGCAGTCGCTGCTGTTGGTGCGCAACTCATTTGTTGTCGCGTTGCGCTGCTAATTTGCTAAGCGAAAACGAGTCTCATGCGGCAGTGAGCCGGCGAATGCGCTACAGCTGCGTTCACAAGCGCGTTCTAGTTGTCGAACTCTTGTCGCTTATTTGCTACGTTGAAATTTTATTTGAATTGCTTGATTTCTCGTTTTATTTCTTCTTTTTTACTGACAACCCGACGCCAAAAGGCGCTGTGCTGCGCGTATGTCTTATAGAATAAAACCAAGCTAAGTTCCAATTGCCCGCATTACCCAAAAAAGCAACAGAAAACTCTTTGCGCGTTCTTTTTTCTTTGTTCAGTTTGGGTGCTGCGAAATGGCAAAGAGTGTTTGGTGCCGAAACTGGTTGGAAATTGCGACTGCGTTCGCGCGGTTGCTGGTCATTATGCGCGCAAAAGCGTTTTGATTTGTGGTCATGCTGCATGCAGCGTACTTCCTTGACGCTTCTTGCTGCGGCTGCCTTTAGCTATGCTGTGCGCTCACTTATAGAGCCGCTTTGGTGTTGTGAATTATGGTTTGGTTGGCAATTTGTGGCAGCATTATTATTGAAGAATTAAAATCGCTTTTAAAATAACTATTGAGGTGTTGGTTTCAAAGAAAAAATTAGCCTAAGCAAATCCAAAGGAAAGAGAACGAGGGAAAAATCTAAATATCCGTTGCGATTCTACCGGTCTTTCGGGCGCAGTGCTGCGAATTGCAAATAATAAATGAAGTATATCCGTATGTAAATGCGGTTAAAATTGTTCGCGCTACAGAAACTCGTTCTCCTTGAATGGCTTGCAATGGAATGGAATAAGAATTTACTTTCTACTTCATAATCAGAGCCATGTAGGCTTAATCTTGTGCTTGAGCTAAATTAAGAATTTTATTAGTGAGTGCCACTATCTATGTGCAGTGTAGACGATGGTGAGTGACTCGTGCGTAGGCGTTAAAATCTTCCCATTAACGTGAAAGGAAAAACGAGAGGGATTATCTTTTACACTTATCACCAAAAGTTCAATAACAGTTCTCCTCGTGAGACCTGAGACTGGCCATGATCTATGGCAAAGATTTGTTTCACAAAAGAAACGCAAGGCAAGAGCGTTTCGCGACCGAAGGCTCCAAATTTTTCTTATAGGTAGAAAAGGGTCGCAACGGAAGCGAAAGGAACTTGAAAAATCGAGCGAAAAATGTTGAACTGGCCGGTCAATAAAGATAACATATAGGCTGAGTGTGTATACGCTGTGTAAATGAATGGGAATGAAAGATGATTGGACAGCAAGACAGAAAAGGCGTCTCTATGCACAAAAGTGACCGATTGTTATCTTTACAGCACTGCCGTGTCAGTTTAACTAAAAAATTGTCTTCCATGGAGCAAAACTATTGCTTTCGGGCTATTCATCACTCAATTAGTCCAGGCGGGTATCGAAACGTGCTTTGCGGAGTAGAGTAGTTCTGCCTATGTTTAGTGTCAAATGGTTTCCATCCAAAGACTTTAGAACCCAATCAAATTTAAGAGGAAGCTGCACATTCATTGCAAACGTTTCTTTGTTGTTGTTGCATTAGCAAGCTCACGAGGACTTTGGAGAGTTCTGTTGGAACAACAAACCTTGGGCGGATATAAATTCGACTAAGGGGACGTCACCACTATTGGATCAGTATCTTAACTAACGCCCTTTAGTCTTTTATAATGAAAAAGTAGAATATTTAAGTTCAAAACATTTTGAAAGGGATTTTACTGTAACAACTCTAATGACGGCCTGCAAAATTTTCGAGAACACCACGGCATACCTGTCCACGCTGAGAACCCTGACGTTATCGGCATTTGGATTTGGTAACTGATATTCGCTATTGCTTAAGATTAAGTTTAGCGCATTTAGACGCGTGTCGACTGATGGATCACACTAACATACTTGATATAGCTTGAGACCCGTGTGAAATCGTATGACGGCCTAATGTTATACTTGTCCTCTCACATGGTAACAGTTTTGAGAAATCCAAGAGGTTGAGAAGTCTTTAGCTTTGAATCCTGAGCAAATATATCACAAGAACTTGCTTAGTCCTCGCATGGGCTCTTTGTTTCAGCTTAGATTTCTATTGCGGTATTTAAATTTACTACACGTCCTATTCCGAAGCTTAAATTTGAGGAATACCCTTACTTAACTCACCCTTATTACACTGTAATCTTCGCATTTTTATACTCAGATGAGCAGAGCTCACAGAGTATATTAATTTTGTTCGCATGATGGTACCCCGTAACGGCATAAACTAATCGAGATAGATATAGACTTCTATATATAAAAATGATCTGAGCGAAAAAAGAAATTCACGTAGCCATGTCCGTCCGTCTGTCCGTTCGTCCGTCCGTAAACACGATAACGTGAGTAAATTTTGAGGTATCTTAATGAAATTCGGTATGTAGTTTCCTGGGCACTCATCTCAGATCGCTATTTAAAATGAACTACATCGGACTATAACCACGCCCACTATTTCGATATCGAAAATTTCGTAAAACCGAAAAAGCGCGATAATTCATTACCAAATACGGATAAAGCGATGAAACTTGGAAACCTTATGACGCAAAATAGAAAATTAGTAAAATTTTGGATAATGGCCGTGGCACCGCCCAAGGTAATTTAAAAGTTTTACAAGCTGTAATTTGGCAGCTGAGTATGTAATGTTCGCTTACACCCGAACTTAGCCTTCCTTGCTTGTTTTTACTGAAATTTACCGAAAGCGTGGTGGCTAACAAGAACCGTACAAGTTGTTAGCAACTCAGCAGTCTTCTCGTTTCGAAAATGAGATGTACTGATAGAGGAAGCGCCCATGTTGAATATTACAATTCGGGGAAAGCCTATGCTTTAGTCTCAGTGTTTGTTCGGCTTACTGGGTCAAAGTATCTGTCAAAAATCATCGACAAAATCTCTTAACTATACACATACTACCTGAACTAAAACCTGTTAAATATTTTTAATAAATGCTAAAGCTAAATTTACAAATAATTTCCACAACTTAGAGTAATGATAAAACATTGCTTATTTTCTTTTTTTTACAGAATATACAAATTGAGCCTCCAAATGTTCATAATGAAAGCGTTTAAGAAAAAAATTTGTGCCATATCACCTAATGACCCCATAAGAAACCGAAATACCAGCTGCCTGATAGCCAAAAATTATATGGTTACTGAAGAAAATCGGTTAGCAGGTCCGGCTAGTTGGCTAGACATTCATATCAAAAAATATAATCATAAATGTGGCATAAATGTGACAACAACAGCTTAACTGGGCTTAAAATGAGCGCTCAAGCATAAAGTTACACTATATTACAATGAGCATGTGTTATCAGACCCAGCAGGAAATGTGTGAACAGAGAGGCCATTCAACCACTAATGAAAGCTCGAAAGATTCTTAAAGATGTCATCTCTTACTTAAGCTAAATAAATGTTTCTTAGCTTGTTTTAGTCAAAGCCTCAGTCAACAGATAAAGTCTCATTAAGGATTTGTTTCAAAATGCGCTATTAAATGAAAGGTTTCCGAAATGGCTTACTTATTGCAGATATGCAACTAAAGGCTTGAATTGTAGGCTTTTTCTAAAGTTTAAAACATAATTCAAACCTTTTTGAAGTAAAGATTCAAGTTTAGAGTCTTGTTACATAAAAGCTCTAACGATATAATAAAGCTTTATAAGTGAGAAAGCGTTTAAATTACGAATCATTTAGAAATGATTTGCTAAAGCGAGTAATAATTTTATTTATGTTATATTTCTTCATAACAACACTTATTACGAAAAAACACTGATTTAAAATTCCAAATCAAAAGATTTTAAGCTAAGGATCCTGGCTTCAAAGTTCTTAGCAGAAAAGCTCTGCTCTCAAGCTCTGTAGCATACTTTGGTTTTATGTTTATTGCTAATGTGAAACAAAGAAAGGCTAGAATTTGCAGACTCTAAAGGAGTTTAAAACTACTCAACGCTTTTTAAAATTATTGTTTAAGTTATTTTATTTTATTTTATTTAAGCCTTTTTAAGGAAAAAGCTTCAAGTTTAGAGTCTTGTTATATAAATCTCTAAGGGTATAAAAGTTTCATGAGTCAGAAAGCTTCAATGTTTTGCTAAAGCTTAGTAAGATTTTTGATTTATGTTACATTCCTTCATGAGCTTCCATCGAGTTGAGATTGTCCATGAAACAACTGTCCTTCATAACAACGCTTGTTCCAAAAAAAATCACTATTTTCAAATTCCAAATCAAGTCTTTTGATTTAAGCTAGGGATCCTGGCATTTAAAATTCTTAGCAGGAAAGCCGAAGCTTCAAATAAATTTAAACGAGCTAGAATCCAAATAACCCGGAATTATTGGCGTAAATAATTAAACTTTCGATGCAGCGAAAGAGCTTGCAAACTTTAGAGTAACCTACAGCAAGTTCAAAACAATACGGTCCAAAAGCTGCACTATAAACACTTGCTTCAGCCAGCAGCGAAGAACGTTCAAAACTTTGTTGTCAAAACGCGAAAAATTAAGCTATATAAAGTCTCAGATCTGTGACTTGCATAAGATGTATGAGCTTAAACGCTTCTTTTTGTTTACAAATATGGTCAAACTTCATGACGTATAACTGTTTTAGATGTAAACAAAAATGCGGACCTAAAAAGCTTAAAGCTTCATATTATATCAAAACTTTCTCTTCTTATCTAAGCTCCAATTTTTAAAGTTGGACTTGCGGAACATTAGGACTTGCGAACAAAGTTTGTTTAAACAACATTAAAGATTTTCTAGACAAAACCGCGAATAATGAAACACACATTAAAAAAGCTCTGAACTATATATTAGATAAAAGATCAGAAACGAAGTACTGGGCATCCTAGAGCTTAAAATAACTTAGAAATGACCTACTATTGAATATGATGGATTGTAAAAGCTCAAAGCTTATAGATTTCATAAAGAGGAATTTTCCTCAAAAATTCTGAAGTTGAGGTAAAAGCTGAAAGCTCAAAACAACATAAAAATTTCTTATTTCTACAAGCTTTTAAAGGGTAGTATCAAAGTTTCAAGCTAACAGCAGTCTAAAGTTACCTAGTCAAAGCAAGAAATTTAAGTATTTAAAAAGAACGAAGCTTTGGAGTACTAGACCACCTTTACAGTTGCAAAGAGCTTTGGAGCTTTTTTAGCAGTGGAACAATTTTTTTCCTACTGGCTCCAGTGCAAGCATTTTAAATGCGTATATACCAAATAGCTAACTGGTAGATTAGTAGATATGGCACAGCTTAAGAGATATACACTCAATAGCAGCTCGTGTCAGTCGTTCTGGCGATTTAGTCATAAATACAATGCTGTTAAGCTCACGTGAACTGAAAGAGTAAGCAACATGTGTGTGTGTGTGTGCACACAGATATGTACAAAGTGAGCCACAGCTGATATGGCACCTGTTTTCTTGGTTTACTTTAACAGCTTACTTGCTTTTTCGTAAGCTCACTCAGACCAACTTCTTATCTGCTGGCCGAGCGCGTAACTTTACATCGCTACTGTACGACTTTCTATGATTTGAGCTGCTTTTATGAATTTTGCGCTACTATACTTGTTGCAGTCCAATTAGCACCGAAAGCAATCATAATGACCACTTTTTTTAAGCAGAGGTTAAAAAAAAATTATATTCTTGCTTGTGGCGACCCTCGCCCATAGCCCGCTCCGAAGTCTTCCATTCATAGCTTCACTGCTCGTCATACTAATTGTTGGCTACCTTTCACGTCTGCTTCATATTCACTTGCAAATAATTTGTTACATTTTTCCTTTCTGCTTTTGTGCCTTTCTCTCTTCCTCTTCTTCTTCTCCGATTTAGCTTGGCTCTTACGTATTTTTAATGCAACTTGAATGCCGCCCATTTGTTAGATACTTTGAAATTTAGTATTAAATTATAATTAAAACAACGTTAGTTTGGCCGCTCGGCTCACATATGGGATCACATAACTATATATATATATGTGTGTGTATCTGTGTCCGTTTGCCGGTTTGGCTTTCCATTTTTGGGTTAAATGAAAGTTTCCTTGACGATGACCCACATTCGCGCAAACAATATGGTAGGAGGGGCCGGACGTAAAACATACATATTCAAATCTCTGCATGCTAACCGGCTACTATGATCTGGCTTCCACATGCTAAATCATCATACACATTCACATATCCGTATGGATTGGTATGCATTTAAATCTTCTCGTCTTTTGCGCTATAATCCACTGACTATGACAGATTCTTTGTGTCACTATAACGAAGCTAAGCCAGCAGCTTTTATACATTCCTATGGGAGTTAGTAAGGCTTCCTTTTTCTCGTTTGCAGCGCTGTCTTCACAATACCGCTTGGTTGGTTTTAAAGTTTTTTGCTGTTAGACAAAAGAAACTCTTCTTTATTCTTCAGTTGAAATGACTTTGACAAAGACAAGATTTACAAAAAACTGTCTGAATATCAGGTAAGCTACACTTTCACATATTTCTCTGCTACATAATCGCGCTAGCAACTTGAGGAAGTTGGAACGAGTAAGGCAAGCGAAGGAGAGAAACTGCAGCTGTGGCTCAATAAATTAGAGAACCGTGTAATTTGGGAAGGATCAGTTTTTCATGCTGGTATCAAAAGCAAACTTAATTCAAATTCTTCAGATATCCCTGGACTGATTTTGTAAAATCTAGAGAGAATAAAGTGTACTCAGATCTCGCGCGAGAGAGCGACCACTATCGGCATGGACTTAGAAGGTAGCTGTGAATTCAAAATCAAGTGTTGCTAGAAACTCGTTGGAAATCGCTGTATTAAGTTTATAAAAATCTAACGGAAATTAAGTATACATAGATTTCTATCTCCCGCGCGAGAGAGTGGCCACTATTGGCATGAAGTTAAGAGGTGATTAGAAATTCAAAACAAGCTGAACTAAAAATCTACCAAGGTCCCTGAACTGAATAAAATGTTGATATCCAGATTCCCCTTTAAATCTAAAGGCAACCAAAAATACACTGCCTAAGCTTTGGGCTATTGAGGGCGAGCAGTTTAATAAGAGTTATAAATGAGTAATTTTATGTGCTTGTAAGCGTATGAGTCGTGGCACAGTGGCTGACGTACCCGACCAAACGCCCGGGGTTGCGGGTTCAACTCCCACCAAGCATTCCCTTTTTTTTAATTTATAAATTATTATTATTAATGGACTGTATTGAGTTTATGGGGTTTTTGATTTAATGTATTCCATTTATTGAGTTGGGTAGTTTAGTGTTATTGGTGTATTTAAGTCATGGGAGGATGCATAGCATCAGTACACCTTTATTTATTTATTTGTGTTTATTTTAAGGGATTCAGTTATTAAGTTGGGTAGTTTTAGTGTTATTGGTGTGTTTAAGTCATGGGAGGATGCATAGCATCAGTACACCTTTTATTTATTTAATTTGGGGGCGAGCACTGGGGGCTCTGAGGCTTCGCTCTACTGAGCCACCTCATCCTCTATTTGAAGAACCCTTTAAAATGTGATATGGAGGCGAGCACGGGACGGCTCTGAGGTATTGGCACCCCATTTTCTACAAGAAAAACCTCTATTTATTTAATTTGGGGCGAGCGTTGGGCACTCTGAGGTTTCGCTCTAATGAGCCACCTCATCTTCTATTTGAAGAACCCCTTCAAAGTGTGATATGGAGGCGAGCACTGGGCTCTGATGTATTAGCACACCATCCGAAGAACCTCTATTTATTTAATTTGGGGCGAGCGTTGGGCACTCTGAGGTTTCGCTCTAATGAGCCACCTCATCTTCTATTTGAAGAACCCCTTCAAAGTGTGATATGGAGGCGAGCACTGGGCTCTGATGTATTAGCACACCATCCGAAGAACCTCTATTTATTTAATTTGGGGCGAGCGTTGGGCACTCTGAGGTTTCGCTCTAATGAGCCACCTCATCTTCTATTTGAAGAACCCCTTCAAAGTGTGATATGGAGGCGAGCACTGGGCTCTGATGTATTAGCACACCATCCGAAGAACCTCGCTTTTAATTAAAAAACTCAAACTATGTCTTTAGAATATTTCACTAACCAGTTGAGAATTACAAGCACACTCAATGGCTACTGAAACAAACGAACGAAAAATGTTCATAGTTTAAGTCGCTTAAACATACTCCCCCCTTAGACGGCTTAGTCGTCTAATGAAACTTCCATACGAGCCAGTGATCCGGCTCGAAGGACCATGTCTAAGCTTTGGGCAATTGAGGGCGAGCAGTTTAATAAGAGTTATAAATGAGTAATTTTATGTGCTTGTAAGCGTATGAGTCGTGGCACAGTGGCTGACGTACCCGACCAAACGCCCGGGGTTGCGGGTTCAACTCCCACCAAGCATTCCTTTTTTTTAATTTATAAATTATTATTATTAATGGACTGTATTGAGTTTATGGGGTTTTTGATTTAATGTATTCCATTTATTGAGTTGGGTAGTTTTAGTGTTATTGGTGTATTTAAGTCATGGGAGGATGCATAGCATCAGTACACCTTTATTTATTTATTTGTGTTTATTTTAAGGGATTCAGTTTATTAAGTTGGGTAGTTTTAGTGTTATTGGTGTGTTTAAGTCATGGGAGGATGCATAGCATCAGTACACCTTTTATTTATTTAATTTGGGGGCGAGCACTGGGGGCTCTGAGGCTTCGCTCTACTGAGCCACCTCATCCTCTATTTGAAGAACCCTTTAAAATGTGATATGGAGGCGAGCACGGGACGGCTCTGAGGTATTGGCACCCCATTTTCTACAAGAAAAACCTCTATTTATTTAATTTGGGGCGAGCGTTGGGCACTCTGAGGTTTCGCTCTAATGAGCCACCTCATCTTCTATTTGAAGAACCCCTTCAAAGTGTGATATGGAGGCGAGCACTGGGCTCTGATGTATTAGCACACCATCCGAAGAACCTCTATTTATTTAATTTGGGGCGAGCGTTGGGCACTCTGAGGTTTCGCTCTAATGAGCCACCTCATCTTCTATTTGAAGAACCCCTTCAAAGTGTGATATGGAGGCGAGCACTGGGCTCTGATGTATTAGCACACCATCCGAAGAACCTCTATTTATTTAATTTGGGGCGAGCGTTGGGCACTCTGAGGTTTCGCTCTAATGAGCCACCTCATCTTCTATTTGAAGAACCCCTTCAAAGTGTGATATGGAGGCGAGCACTGGGCTCTGATGTATTAGCACACCATCCGAAGAACCTCTATTTATTTAATTTGGGGCGAGCGTTGGGCACTCTGAGGTTTCGCTCTAATGAGCCACCTCATCTTCTATTTGAAGAACCCCTTCAAAGTGTGATATGGAGGCGAGCACTGGGCTCTGATGTATTAGCACACCATCCGAAGAACCTCGCTTTTAATTAAAAAACTCAAACTATGTCTTTAGAATATTTCACTAACCAGTTGAGAATTACAAGCACACTCAATGGCTACTGAAACAAACGAACGAAAAATGTTCATAGTTTAAGTCGCTTAAACATACACAGATCTATCTCTCATGCGCGAGAGAGCGCCTTCTACCGGCGAAGAGTCATGAGTATAATAAAAGCATTTGCAAACTTCTCATACATTGTGTTAAATAACGATATCGACGCCCTGGAACCGGATTAAGGGCGAGTCTTTCCTTTTTATAGACCAGGCAGTTGTATGAATGCCGTCAAAACCATCTACCCCAATCGCAGTGAAGTGCATATACTGGATAAAGTCAGAGACTTTCCTATTTTAGACCAGAAAGTGGTAGAAATGACGTCAACCACCTACCCAAACGTAGTCAAAGGCATCTACCCTATCGTAGGCCAATCTCTTTCATGCTAATCAAGCAACGTTATTTCCTATCCAAAGGGACTATTTGACATGCCTCATTTACCAGGAGTATGAAAGAAAAATAAGTTTGGGAACACTGCAAATGTATGTCAGAGGTGAGCAAATGAGTTTAATAAAAGGTAAAATGTATTTTAGGGCAGCTAAAAATATTCTTAAAATAATTTTTTTAAATACAGTTGAAAAAAATGTCGAACTTCATAAATTAACTAAGCCCATGCTAGCTCCCATGACGTAAATTTATCCCCTGCGACTGAACTCAATCACATGCGTCAAGTATGTAACTGTGCAGATTGTAAGTGCCCACTTAATCATTTTTTGAAAATCATAAAAATCCACAAGAAGAAAGCCACGAAATGGGCTCTTAAAGTCACATATCGTTGTGGTAATGTCGTCCGTTGTATCTTCCTCTTACAGCAACAGCTAGAAGAGCATATCCTCTCAAAAGAACTGCAAGAGGAACACATCTATCATCAAACAAGCACTTACATAATGCACACAATGTGTACTTCATTTAAGCCATTTTTCCATATTCACAGTAAAGGTCACAGCGATGCATTTATGTTTGGACTTTGAAAAGCAAACCAAAAGCAACAAGTGAGTGAGCAAGAATTTCCTGAGATACTTAACAAAGTCATCAGAAAGAAAAATTGCAGAAAATTGAAGAAATATTTACAACAAACAAACGCAGCTGACCAGCGCAAACAGTAAGGCGTCACAATGCGCCAAAGGGACTTTGAAGGCACACTGAAGTAGGCAGCGCAAAGAACTTTTCTGAAAACAAGAAAGGAGTAGCAAAAAAACAAGGGAAGGAATGCAGCAGAGAAATAACGCAAAGTTACGAGCTTTAATTTGAGTTAGAAAAAAAAATTGTATACATAAAGATAAAGTTGTTGTAATGTATACGCATGGTATATGAAGCTATAAATATATTTAAGTAAGAAAAAAAAACACTTAAGGAGATGTAAACCTAGACTTGGGCAGCGGGTATCCAAGTGAATTCTTTTGCTTTGCAGTTGATTGAACTTTTCTGCATTAGAAGTACGAACTATGAACATCGAAGATGAGGCCAAGCTGCAGCAGCAACGTTAAGAACAAATAAATAAACTAAAATTGGGTGCTTGGAGCAGCGGGCGATGAGGAACAGAGAGAGATTGTGCAGCCGAGAAGACGCTGATTGCCAGTAAAGTATTTGGGCCGTGAGTAAAGCTAGATGCGTTGCTATGAAAAACACCATAAAAAATTTAAGACAGGCTAAACTCGGTGCGATCAAATCGGTATATACCACATTGTGGTTGTTTTGAAGCAGCTCAAAATATATAAAGATGCCCTCAGGCTTATCTGTCTTACGTATTTTCTCCACAAAACCCCAGAGAATCTTTTGGAAACATTGTGGTTCTCTCTCAGCATGCATACGGCAAATCCGCTCCCGTTATCACTATTAATATAGCATAAATGGGCTGCCGTTGAGGATAACAATCAAAGCATTTCGTTTCTATAAAGGGGATATGTAACAACTGCTTTTTTCAGATCTGACTTTTTCCACCGTTGATAGAATGCGTTGATATAGAAGAAAAACTGTTCAAAGAGGTCCGTAGTTTAGACCAGTGTTCTTCAATGAAATAAGGCACAAACTTGTATCCCAAAAGAAATACTTCGGCATGGCACCAGTATGTAGACAAGAAAATTCACATCTCAAAAGCTGAGATCTACGCTCCAGCCATGAGCCATGATCCTTCATACCATGCAAGCTTTTAGCTCATCTATGACTTTATCGTTTAGTTGCGAGCATTCAAAACAAGCAGCACAATCTTTTGAAAGGGTAGAGTGCAACGATCAGCTGCAAAGGCACCGTCCTCTAAATCATGGGTCTAAAAGAACTTAAAGCGATTACTTATTCGTATACGCAACGAGAGCACAATTGTGCTATAGAATGCAAACCCCTGCTTTAAGCCCAAAAAGCTCTAGAGGTTATGTTGAACCTTCTCCTGATGGGTTTAGACATGGTAGTACATTGCAGTTAAAACACTCAAACTTTCGTCATTAAAGACACGCTCCGAAGGTTAATGTTGGCAACCCTTTTGTGAATGGTTCTCCCCATAAATTCAAAAAACAAAAATTCAGAAACACATTTTTTCAGAAAACATTAGTCAGAAACCTTTTTTCAGAAAGCCAGAAGTCAAAACTCGGAAACAAAAATTGAGAAATCAAATTTCAGAAGTCAAAATTCGGAAGTCAAAATTCAGAAGTCAAATTTCAGAAGTCAAAATTCAGAAAGTAATCAGACAGCAAAAAACATTAATTTTGACTTCTGAAATTTTACTTCCGATCTCTGGTCACCCTCTTCCTCTACTACCACAATACATCCGCAGCGTCTATAGTGATCACAGTGCCTGATGCCCACCCCGGAACCATTACTTATAGTTGGACCAATGGACTTTTAGATGGCTACTTTGACTAGTTCTCTTATTTCAACGAGCCTTTTAAGACTTATGCGGTGGATTTCGTCCTAGGCTGACACAGAACTCAGTCAGTCCAAGGTCAATTATGGGTCCTACTAATCTAAACAAAAATATGGTATCCGGTACGCTCTGATACTAGACCGACTGCAGGGGACTAACAAACAGTGACTCAGGATAGAATAAATAACAATTGCTGCAAAACTTCGTAATATTCCTGCCGGCCAATTGGGTATAAAAACTCTTCCCGAAGTTCCACTATTAGAATATAGACATCATTTTGTATGTGAGACTCGTATGTATATACAGTTTGTATATATTTTCAGCAGAGAAAAGTTTATTGACTGTTGCGGCTTGATGCGCCTCCGTCCTCGGCTTCGCTATCGTCGAAGCACAGCACAGCACTGTTCTATGGGTATGACGGCACAGCTGTCAGGCCATTCAACTGACATACACTTGAACCTTTCTATCTAAGCGCGAGCGCTACAAAACATGCAACAAATGCTCCTAAATACAACACACATGCACAGCACAGCAAAAGCAACAACAACGTACGTTGCTGCTTCAACGAAGATGTCTAAGTAGGAATTTGTTCTGCGGCTGCACTTGATGATTACAATTTCTGTGCAAATCTATGCAAATAAATTACGTATCATTGCAATCAAGCAAAAATAGGAACAACAACATGAATATGGTAAATAAAAACAACAATAATAATAATAACAATAGCAGCAAGTAGGGGACGATACGGCGCTGCCTGGCCATTGCATTGTTAATATTGAAGAAGCCGCGTAAGCGTTGAAAGAAAAACTATATACTGAAAGCATAGATACAACAACAAAAATACAACAACCATAAAAACAACAGCAATAATGTTATGCACGCAAATGAGACGCTTAGCTGTTAAGCGCAACGCGCCACAGTTACTGCACATCGCTGCGCATCAGCAACATAATAATTATAATCGATAGTTAGGGTGAGCGCTGGTGAAGGGTAAAAAATGTGCAATTTTAGAACAGGAAAAAAAACACAAAACAAAATATAGAATAAGTTATCAAACAAGAGAAAAAAGAAATATATGGGTGATTCCATAAGAAATCGAATTTTCCTTTAAGATTTCAGGTTTTGCCAATTTTTCAGCCTAGTTTTCAGGGGCCATTCCAAGGCAAGCAAATCATAGAATTAGTCAAATGGATTTGCTTTATTCAAAACTCTCATTTAAATTTATAGGAAGGATGATGAAATTTCAAAAAAATCTTGCCATACAAAATTTTAAAATTTGTCCAGTTTTTAGTTTCAATTTTTAAATAAAAAAATACAAGT
Organism: Eurosta solidaginis; assembly: GCA_029619165.1. NCBI lineage: Eukaryota > Metazoa > Arthropoda > Insecta > Diptera > Tephritidae > Eurosta > Eurosta solidaginis. Next base: position 62,110 of record JARSSU010010596.1, read on the forward strand.
ACCAGCTAACGTAAATTTCAGGATTTTGTTCAATAATACATACTTAATTAAAAAAGCATATTTACAAAAAATTTTAGAATTTGGCATTTTGAAATGTTCACATTCTTAAGTATCGAAACAAAATTGATTTCTTTGACAATTTTTCGTTTCCTTTAACCTTTTCGAAGAGTCACAAAATATACATACATGGAAAATATATATTCAAAAAACGAAATTGAAGGTGAAAATTTTTATGTTTTCCAATTTTTTAGGCGGCTCAGTTTTTGAATACCATAGCAAAAATATATTTAAAAAAACGGCAACACCAAACAAAAACTTTAATACCTAGACTCAAAAACGCATACTTAAGCGAAAAAGTATGTATTTCGAAACAAAAAGTAAAGTTTCAGAATTTTGGTATTTTAAAGTTTTTGAAAATAGGAAAGAAAAATTGTTCTTTATAGCATATCCAAAGGTTTTTTTTTCAATCTACATTAAAATTAAATTAAGCTACAAAAGTAAATATTTCGAAAAAATGCAAATTTTGAAATTTTAATATTTCAAAATTTTTGAAAATCGGAAAAAGTTTGTATACAAAGGGAATGTTTACAAAATCTAAACAATATTGTAATTTTAAAATTTTTGAAAACCAAAAAAAAATAAAAAAAAACGTTTATAACATAAGCATTTTTTGGAAAATCTAAATTTAAATTAATTTAAGCAAAGAAGTATGCATTTCGAAAAAAATACTAATTTCAGAACTTTGATACTTAAAATTTTTTTTAAAAATCGGAAAAATTTATTTATAAAATTTTGTTATAACATATCTAAAAAAGTTAAGAACAAATTTTTTTTCGAATGCGAGCGATTTAAAAATTCATGAACATATTTTGATTTTCCAATTTTTCTTTGAAACCGAAAGCAAAAAATATATGGCAAAAACGTCAGAGAGGGTTTTTTATTAGTTTTAGTCATCGGTTTTTAGCAACTAATTTGTTTTTCTGAAGATTATTAAATATGTTTACTAAAAACATTTAAATGAAAAATCTAAAAAACACATAACTTTTAAAATTAAAAAAATTTTGTGAAAACCTTACAACTTTTTTTTTAATTTTTTAGAAATGGTTTTTGAAAACCTTTTTTTTCACAAAAGAAATTTGTATTCGGATGTGTTTGCATTTTGTATAAAATAATATCAACACAATTTTTTTGTAGACCCAATTTTTTATTTTGCAGAATTTGATTGAATTACGTTTAGGGTTAAAAAATCTACTTGATTATTTCCACCAAACTTTTTTTTTGTTTTCAAAGTGAAAAATGTATTTCAACAAAAAAAACACATTTAAAAAATGTTTGGTGGTTTTAAATAAAAAAGAGTGGATTATTTTATTTTAACAAAATTTAACTTATTAAATAAGTTTCACTCAAAAAATCTGTTTATTGTAGATTTTTTATAAAATGTGGTTTCGAAAGAAAAGTTTTAAAAATCAATTAAACACTTGCTAATAAAAAAATAAAATATTTTCAATAAGCAATTTAAAAAAAAATAATTGCGATTTCTTAAATAAAAAAAATAAATTTTTTATAAAATTATGCAGTGATGAACCTCTGGCTGAATAAGATAGTCTTTCAAAATTAGATAAAAATAATGTAAGGCGCGATAACCTCCGAAGAGATCTAAGGCCGAGCTTCTCTTCCAATTTGCGTCGTGCTCCTCTTGCTTTTCCTACAAATTGCCGAACCTACAATTGCGGGACCTAGATGTTTTATGCCGACTCCGAACGGCATCTGCTAGGCAGATGAGTTTTTCACTGAGAACTTTTCATGGCAGAAATACACCCGGAGCGCTTGCCAAACACTGCGAGGGGCGACCCCGCTTAGAAAAATTTTCTTCTAATTGAAAACCTTATTTCTAAAATTTGATGTTGCTTTGCCCGGGGTGTGAACCCAGGGATACGGTGTAGTAGGCGGAGCACGCTACCATCACACCACGGTGGCCAAATTTAATCACTGTTAAAAAATAATAAAATCCTGTTTTAGAATAAACGAAAATATGGAAAAAAAATTTTTCAGTCTGATACTAGAAAATAAAACTATAGCAATAAACTTTTGAAAAACTTAAAAAAAAATTATAATTTTGGAAAAACTTAGCTTCAAATGTAAAATCAAAACGAACCAAATTTTAACATGAAAAAATATTTTTATTCGATCAGTTTTTTTTTAATTTTATTGAAATATTTTTTTTTATTACGAAAAGGATCGTGTAGATTTTGCATGGAATTACTCTCTATATTAAAAAAATACCAACAACAATATGAAAGCGTAAAGAACGCATAGCATTTATTTGCAAGCATCTGCATAACAACAAGAACCAAGACAAGCCCCCCTAACATCACACCAAGTAAAAGCTTTCTTCTCCTTACACAATGTTTTATTTACCTTTATATTAAATCGCTTTCATGTTTGTCCCCTCATTCCACACGAATTTTTGATCCACGGAAAGTCTTTTTCGGTAACTTCCCGTTGAGATAGACACTTGATACTTAGAATATAGTTCAGATCTGAGAGACATTACAATGCAAGTGAAAAAAAATCCGCTAGGTGGCGCACGGATCGAGATATTCAGAAATTAATTTTAAAATGGAAATTTTGTGATCGACTTTTAACTAACTTCTCGGTGATCCAGAGACTTGAAACTTAGCACATAGTTTGCGAGTCGATGGCACTAGAATTCGTGGAAAACAAAATGCCGCTAAGTGGCAGACGAATCGAGATAAACGAAATTCCCTGAAAATCCCTGAAAAAATGCAGGGAATTTTGCAATAGATTTTTGAGTAACTTCCCGGCGAGCTGGAGATATGAAACTTAGCCGTAAGTCAGAACCCGGTGACAATGCAACATTTGATCAAAAAAAATGTAGCCAGGTGGGCGCATGGATCGAGATATTAGAAATTAATTTTAATTTGGGAATCTTTCAATCCATTTTTTATCTAACTTCCCGGTTACCTAGAGACTTGAAACTTGGCACTTAGTTAGAGGCATGGTGACAATACAACTTATAGAAAACAAGACGTAAAATGATTTTCCTCCAATTTCCTTTATTGACTACAAAATAAGTTTGTCAAATAAAAAACACACTGATACACTAACAACATATATTTTTTATTTGGCACAACAAATGCATTTCGGACAGACCTGCTGTCCATCATCAGCGACGCGCTACTAAAACAAAGGAGTCAAGAATATAAACAAAATAAAAATATTAGCAATATTATAGCAATTACAAAACAACGTACATATGTATGTATTAAACTAAAGAAAAAAGAGGGGAATTTATGTTCCCGTTGTCAGCATTCATGGCAATCTTGGTTTTTGTGATGTAGAGAGATTCGTAAGCGTCTAACTTTCTGTGTTAAATTGTTTTGTAGTGTAGTTGGAATGTTTTTTATTAGTTTATCGATGAGTTTCTGTCAAAGCCATTGGTAGTTGAGAGATCAATAATTTTTGTATACTCGTTTTTTATAATTAATTACGGAGAGTGGTAAATTCACAAGGCGATAAACCAATGAATGAAATGCAGCTATTTTGGTTTGATAGGGGCAGAAAGAATCACTTGTAATTAAACGGTTAGTTGAGGTGGTTTTCGATATACCGCATAGTCAATTTTATTGTTCACTCTTGTGCATTACAAGTCTAAGAAATTTATGGAGTTTTGTTCATCTTCCACTTCAACTGTGAATTTTATGCTGTCGTATTGTTGTTTATTGTGTCCAATGTGTGTTGAAGTTCTTGTTTTTTAATTATGCAAGGTTCCGCTAGGTGGCGCGCTAGTCAAGATAACTGCAAATCCTTTAAAAACGGGGGAATCCTGCGATCGATTTTCGAGTAACTTCCCGATGAGCTAGAGACATGAAGCTGGGCCGTAAGTCAGACCCGCTGACAAAGCAATATTTTATCAAAAAATTCCGCTAGGTGGCGCATGGATCGAGATATTGAATAAACTAGTTTTTAATTGGGAATCTTGCAATCGATTTTTAACTATCTTCCTGGATATCTAGAGACTTGAAACCTTATATAGTTTAAAAAACTCGGTGACAGTGCAATGTTTGATCAAAAAATTTGAGCTACGTAATGCCAGTCGAACTATTTAGAAGATAGCCATACCTTCATGGCTAGCCTCCTGAGTGTTGCAGGTGTTGTAGAATTTCACCTCGTTGAAGGGCCAACTCAATGCACGTCGTGCATACTTTTTAGGCGTACGCGACTTTCACCACGATTCTTTTAGACTTTCAGGCGTATGCGAATTTCACCACGATTGTCAGCTGTGCAAATTAAGTAGCTGGCAAACGAGTGGAATTCTCTTGTTATGTGCGAAGTGGATTCTGTTGTTTTCACCAGTGTTGTCAGCGAAATTCCACTAATGCTACGTTTCCACCAAACCCAAACTCCGTGTTTGCCAACTCTTTTATTGCAAATATCTCTTGGCAGAAATGCAACTTTGATTTTTGCTTTCGCATTATTGATACCGAAGTTAAAACGCGTTTTCGATAGCCTTTGCGATATTTTTAGACATGTTTTAACAGCTTACGAAAACTGGCAAACACGGAGTTTGGGTTTGGTGGAACGTAGTATAATTCTATTAAATCTTGCTATTTTGAACAAATAAATAAAGATAAAAATTTTCACTTAGGATTGCTTAAATACTATCAAAGTTACAATTGCGTTTTTGTAGGCGAGTACTAAAAAATTTAAAATAAAAATATGATAAAAAAATTTTAAGGACTACCTGTATATAAATGGAGAAAAATAGAAGGCATTTTTCCTTTATATAGACATAGTCTTGTTGAATTTTGACTAAAAAACTTTAACAATAGCTCTTGTAAAGAATTTTAGGATTTAAAAATTATAAAGGTAGAGTGCGTGTTTAAATTTTAATATCAATTAGTTAATCCCATGTACATGGTTTGTCTTAAAATTGAAAGATGGCGCTCCACCCTTTATAGTTTAAAGTCCAAAAACTCTTTTACTAGAGCTATTGTTAAAGTTTTTTTATTCAAAATTCAACAAGATTATGTCTGTATTAAAGGAAAATTTCCTTCTATTTGTTGGTCCATTTATATAAGGTATGTCCTTAAAATTTGTTTATCATCTTTTTTTGTTCTTTTGAACGCAAAGTGCGAGGCTGAAGCAAACAACAAACGGCACTCAGCAACATCAAAAGCAGCAACAATCAAGCATTTGCTGCCAACGACCCATAGATCAACACAAATACAATCATAAACAAGTGGATAAAGCAAAAAAAGTGTGCAACTACAAATACAAAGCAATAAAAACAACAAGCTTAAAAAATAGATGCACAAAAAAACAACTAGGTAACAACTGTTACGTGGCTGACTGTTTGGGTGGCTGAGGAGCGCGGCAAGCAGGTAATGCTTTCGGGCCAGCTAGCTCGTCGTCTGTCGGGGTATTGCACCACCGACCTCACCCGCAGCCACATGAACAAAAAGGGTGAAATACCTGCA